>CAUYQG010074803.1:0-24785 GCA_963574415.1 Tarsius wallacei | reverse complement strand
ATTATTATTATTATTATTATTATTATTATTATTAATGTAGTTATAAAATGTAATTCAATTTTTAAGAAGATTTTTGAAATAGAAAAGGCAAAATACAATAATAAGTTTTAACCTCACTAATCTTGTGAGTTAGGGGAAGTTTTGTACATCATATGGTTACTTTCACTACAACGCATGCATGGCAAGCTCCCTTCAAACTTCTTATTGTACTCAAGGTAACAGAGGTGTCTCCCCCCCCACACACACATTTGTTTAAAAATGTGGTTGTGTAAAAATTCCAGGTTATTAATTCTTGTGTATTTTATTCTAGGTTAATGGAAAAGGTTCCTTATGGTGTGTTGATCCAGAATATAAACCCAATCTCATGCAGGCACTGAAGAAGCAATCTTTTCCCTCAGCATCAACATTTTACACACCTCCTGCATCTCCACAAAAGTAAGGATCTTCCACGTAACCGTTAGTGGTGATTTATAAGATTTCTTTGTGTGAGATGGAGAAATATAAAGTGTTTTGTTTGTTATTATATGAAGATAAGGTATTATATGTTAATGGATCAGACAGTAGCCTAAAGCAGTTTTCTTTATGGTCTGATTTGTGTTTCTAGAAAACAAAATTGGATAGTTGAGAACATAAATTCTAGAAAATGCAGTCAGTACTGAATATATTATAACTAAACTCTAGAGAAAGTTATATGATTTCAGTTACAAAAAGGTTAAATCATAATTTTAGGCTATGCAGGGTGGCTCACATCTGTAATCCCTTCACTTTGCGAGGCCAAGGCAAGAGGATCGTTTGAGGCCAGATTTTCTAGACCATAGTGAAATCTGTCTCTACAAAAAATTTTAAAAACTAGCCAGGTATAGTACCTGTGCCTGTAGTCCTAGTTACTTGGGAGGCTTAAGCAAGAAGATCACTTGAGCCCAGTGTGTCAAGGCTACTATGAGCTGTGATTATACCCCTGTACTCCAGCATGAATGACACAGCATGATCTTGTCTTTTTTTTTCTTTCTGAGTCAGAGTCTCACTCTGTCACCCAGGCTGGATGGAATGCAGTGGCACAATTATGGGTTACCACAGCTTCAACCTCCTGGGTTCAGGCTATCCTTCTGCCTCAGCCTCCTGAGTAGCTGGGACTTCAAGTATATACCACCACACCCAGGCTAATTTAAACATTTTTTTGTTGTTGAGATGGGGTCTTGCTGTGTTGTCCAGACTGGCCTCATGCTCCTAAACTCAAGCAATCCTCCCTCCTTGGCCTCCCAATGTGTTGGGATTACAGGTGTGAGCCCAGTCAGCACTTTTAATACTTAAAAATCATGTTCAAGTCTAAAATTTTTAAATGTTTGGCAAGTAAAAGAATGCTTTAAAGGTTTTTTTTTCCCCCTAATGAATGTAATTGTAATGTATTTCCTTGTAACTTTCTTTGACTTTTGTTTTAAAGTCCAGTGACTTTCTATTGCTCTTCTAACTTTTTCATTTTAAGTTAAATCTGAGAATGATACAACCTCCTTAAATGTGATTTTTGTTTCCTTTTCCTAATGAAGCCTTCAGAATATTCTAAAATTTATTATGTACATTCATTTTCATTGGAAATGCCAGATTTTGTTAAAATACTTCTAAGGATAGTTTATAATGGTTAATTTGTTTTTTGAAACATTTAAAATGCCTTTTAATAAAGCAGTAGGCCTGGTGTGGTAGCTCAGTCTGTAATCTCAGCACTTTGGAAGGCCGAGGTGAGAGGATTGCCTGAGCCTGGGGTTTCTAGACCGTCCTGGGCAACTTGGTGAGACCTTGTCTCTACAGTAAATCACACACACACACACACACACACACAAACACACACACACACACTGGGCAACTTGGTGAGACCTCATCTCTACAGTAAATTTCACACACACACGCGCGCACACACACACACACACACAGTAAGACCTCGTCTCTACAGTAAATCACACACACACACACACACACACACACACACACACACACACACAGCCGGGCATGGTGGCGTGCGTTTGTAGCTCTGGCTACTTGGAAGGCTGAGACGGAAGGATCACCTAAGGCCAGCAGGATGAGGCTGCGATAGCCTTGAATGTGCCACAGCACTCCAGCCTGGGCGACAAGAGTGGAATTCCAACTCAAAATAAATAAATAAATAAAAATAAGGCATTAAATGGAAATTTTTCAACATATGCAAAAAAGTAGTAGAGAGAAAATTAAAATGAACTCCCAGCTGCAACAGTTATCAACATTTTATATAGTGGTTAATTTGAATTCTTAAAGTGTCACTAGAGGAGTGGTTGTAGCCAAAATACAGCAAAAAAAAAAAACTAGGAAAGTTAAAGTTGAAATGTCAGTAATGTGAGATTTTTAAGCTTGTTTACCATATTTGTTGATTATATGGATCTTTTTTTTGAGTCAGTCTTGGTTTGTTGCCCAGGTGTGAGGAAAGGGACATAACCATAGCTCACTGCAACCTCCAACTTCTGGGCTCAAGAGAATAGATGGATTACTGTAAAAAGAACTACTGAGTGGTTTGTCCTAAGACATAAAACCCAAGAAATTACCAGATTTTGTGTCCTTGTTTGGGAATTGATATCTTCTGTATTAGTAAATGTTGGTGCTTATGAGATTTTCTAGTTAAATAACAATTTAGAAACTAATGGTAATTTCTGTTGATGTTTACTTGTATTTTTTTTTAGCTATGCTGTTTTTTAAATTAAAGATTAAGTGGGAGAATCGGCACCATTTTTTGTAGATCATCACAAATATATTTTACTCTTATCTTTGGTGTGTTGCATTTTAATGTGTCTATTTTTCTGCTTTATCGTATGTTTAAATGTTAAAGGTTATCTTGTGGTTTTAATACAGATAAACAAAACTAAACCTTATAGGTTATATAATCTTTGACTCTAAAACCCTAATATAAAATGAAACTTTTTCTCCTTTATGTTGTTTTGCAAAATAACATTTCCATTTTACATGGTTTTATGTAGTCCTCTCATATTATAATTTGCAAGTCTGAGGAAGAGATTGAGATACAGTATATGTTAAACTGACTAGGAAATACACTTAACAGTTAACAGTTTTTTTATACTATCACAAATTCCAAAGAACAGTAGTTTTTCCAAAAATGTTTTAATTTCTGGAATAAAAAAAAAACCTGCTGGTGTGCTTCTACGAATATAGAAAGTTTAATGTGAAATTATTATTATTAAAATCAGGAACATATCTGGTGCCATGACCATATAGTCTTTCTTAAACATTTGTTTTGATAAAATGCTTCTATTTCTGTGATAATACCTATATTAATATTATAACAAACATAAGCAGCCAATGCAAAACCAAATAGTAACTATTACATATTATCTGCTATTTCAGGCATCTTAAATGCATTATTCTTATTTAATTGCCACAAGAACCCTATTCCAATCAGTTTTACAGATGAGAAAACTAAGAGATTAGTTATTTTGCCTAAGAACATCTAAATAGTTGTGCTTTCTTTCTTTTTTTTTTTTTTTTTTGAGTTGGAGTCTCACTCTGTCGCCCAGACTGGAGTGAGGTGGCCACTCCTGGCCACTGCAACCTCAACCTGCTGGGCTCCAGCGATCCTTCCGCCTCAGCCTTCCAAGTAGCTGGAACTATAGGCGCGCGCTACCATACCCGGCTGATTTTTTGATTTATTGTAGAGATGAGGTCTCGCTTGCCCAGGCGGTTCTCGAACCCGCGGGCTCAGGCAATCCACTCACCTCAGCCTCCCAAAGGCGCGGGATTACAGGCTGAGCCACCGAACCCGGCTTAGTTGTGATTTCTAAATTCAGTAGTATTAGCAAAGAAAAAAAGGTAAAAAATAGTTTGCTTTTTTTTTTTTAGATTAAAAAATATAGTTTATTTTAAAATAAATTAGAGCGAGAAAGAGAAGGGAGTGAGAAGATTTGCCTCTCCAATGTGGGAGAGGGGGCCAAAGCCAGGAAGCATGGCAACAGCCATAGCTCAGAGAGCATTTGGCAACACACCAAAAAAAGCAGCATAGCTATAATTACATCAGACAAAGCATATAAAAAAACTGTAATAAGAGACAAGAGTCTAGCAAGGCAATGGCTTGCATTTTTTTTTAATGGTACAAATTAGCTGTATTTTTTACTAAGTTATGTTAAAAGTGAAATAAATATTTTTATAAGCACTTTTGTCTTTTTCTTTTTCAGTGGCTCTTTATCACCTCACTATCTAAGCTCTATACTCAAGCAGAACCAGGTGCGAACTCTCAAAGGTATGTGTGAAGATCAATCAGTGCAGTCATGTACCACATAGCGATGTCTGGGTGAACAGTGGGCTGCATATATGATGGTGGTCCCCTAAGATTTAGTGGAGCTGAAAAATTCCTATTGCCTGGTGACATAGTGGCTGTTGTAACATTTTAGCACAGTACATTACGTCATGTTCTCGGTTATGCTAGTGTAAACAAACCCACTGCACTCCTTGTTATGTGAAAGTCTAGCACATACAGTTACGCACAGTATGTAATACTTGATAGTGATAATAAGTTATTGTTACTAGTTTATGTATTTATTATATAATACTTCTACTTATTAAAATGTATTCCAGTCGGGCGTGGTGGCTCATGCCTATAATCCCAGTACTTTGGGAGACTGAAGAGAGGATTGCCTGAGCTCAGGGATTCGAGACAAGCCCAGGCAACTTGGCGAGACCTCATCTCTACAATAAATCAAAAAATTAGCTGGGCATGGTGGCGCATGCCTGTAGTTCCAGCCTCTTGGAAGACTGAGGCAGAAGGATCGCCTGAGCCCAGCAGATCGAGGCTGCGGTGGCCATGAGCATGCCACTGAACTCCAGCCTGGGTGACAGAGTGAGACTCTGACTCAAAAAAAAAAAAGTATTTCTTTTACTTAACTGTAAAACAGCTTCAGCAGGGTCCTTCAGGAGGAATTCCAGGAGGATTGTTATCATAGGAGATGATAGTTCCATGCGTCTTGTTATCCCTAAAGACTTTCCAATAGGACAGTGTGTAAGACAGTGAAATGGATGGTCCGACCTGTGTAGGTCTAGGCTAAGGTGTGTGTATATATTAGTTTTAACATTTATGTGTATGTGTGTGTATATATATATAGATAGATAGATGCACAAATATGTATACACACACACACACACACACACACACACACACCTCCCTTTTCTCCAAATACCAGACTCACACTTTACATAGTTTTATCTCTTTTTTCATTTACTCTTATGTATATTTTTCCTTGAAAATAGGATTTAATTTCTTAGTCATGTCATCAGTAGTTACCTTTTCAAGTCTATTGTAGACTAGATAGGGGCTGGCAAACTATGGTTGTGGCCATATCTTGCCTGTCACCTGTTTTTGGGTGGCCCATGAGCTAAGGGTGGTTTTACATTGGTAAAATGGTTGGAGGAAAATCAAAATAACAATAATATTTTAAGACTTATGAAAATTTGTCACAACAGCAGAGTTTAGTAGTTGCAACAGAGACCTACATATCATATCCTAGATTTTTGCCCCTTAGCATGCAAAGCCTCAAATATTTATTTTCTGCCTTTACTGAAGACATTGTCATACCCTGAATTAGAATATAGTTCAAGATACCTCTTCACATAAAGAATTTACTTTTAATTTAAAAGGGTGGGCAACCCCTTTGGGTCCCCTCCCACTGTGGGAGCTGTTCTGTCCTCTCAATAAATCCTGCTTTCACACAAAAAAAAAATAATAATAATAAATAAATAAAATAAAAGGGTAATACATTGACTTTTTAAAAGCATATCAAAATTCAGAATTAGTAGGGTTTGTCTTATAGTATTGTCGATTAGTTAATAGTGTATTAAAATCAGTTTTCTAGTGTTGTTGCTTTGGAGACTAGAGACATTCCCATGACCTTTAAAAATAGAAATTTTCAGATTAAAGCCTTTCTGTGTGTCAGAAACATTTTGGCTCTTTGGAACTGCACTAAGCTGAGCCTCAAAAGCAGCGTGCCGATATGTGTAAAAGTAAAGGAGGGAAAGAACATGAAAAAGCTGTGGTGAACTCTGCAAAGAAGTTAAGTAGATAGGGAATCTGTTTCAGATAATGTTCTGTCTTAACATAAGACAATTATCCATGTTCCTGTTATTTGCATGGGTAAATGTGGTTCTCTTTACACTTAGGTATTGCTAAAACTCCTTTATCTTTTTATGTCCTCAGTAAATTCTCAGTTTATGTGCACATTTTGAGGACAATTTCTTTGTGAATTCTGGGGTTCACTTTTTAAAAATCTCTTCTTGCTCTTGTTCTATTTCATCCAAATTCTGCTCCTTTCTTTGGGGAGCAGGCATTTCCCCAAGATTCTCCTGCAAGTTTTTCTTAAATGGAGCACAGGTACTTCCCCCTCATCTGATGAGTTCACATATATTATGCATCATCTCTCCAGTGCTGCTTACTTTTATCTCCGTTGCTGTAATCAAGAGTCTTAGGCCTGTTCCCCTAGTAATAATTAACTTGGGTGGGGAAGGTGGTTGGTATTCTAGGTTAAAACAAATGCAGGTCTGTCCTGGAATAGAAAACAAAATTCTCATAACTCTTAAGGGAAAAAACATGAGACCTCACAAAAATTTAAGAAAATTTAGGTGGACTCAAGCCTATAATCCCAGCACTTTGGGAGGCTGAGGCGAGAGGATTGCCTGAGTCCAGGGGTTCGAAACCAGCCTGGACAACTTGGTAAGACCTCGTCTCTACAATTAAAAAAAAAAAAAAATTAGCTGGGCATAGTAGTGTGCACTTGTAATTCCAGCTACTTGCAAGGCTGAGGTGGAAGGATCACCTGAGCCCAGCAGGTCGAGGCTGCAGTAGCCCTGAGCATGCCAATGCACTCCAGCCTGGGTGACAGAGTGAGACTCTGACTCAAAAAAAAAGAAAAAGAAAATTTATATTTGAATTTGGTTGCTTTAGGGTATTTTCATAGACTTGAAGGAAATTTGTTCTTCTCTGATTATATGATGTCAAAGGAGAAATTTGAAAGATACCAAGTGGACTAAACATTCATCACAAGTAATTACTATTGAGCCTTCTCTATTGTGCTGAACACTGGTGCCTTGGGATATCCAGAGACAAGAAACCCAGGCCCTACTCTCAAAACTCATATAGTTTAATTAAAGAAGGTTAGCTAGAATTATGCAGAGTATACTTTGTGAAAAGTTAGTGAGTAGCAAATTAGTCTTAGAAGTAAGGCAGAAAAGGCCTCTTAGAGAAGAAAGTATGATGCTTGATCTGATCCTCAAAAGTTGGGGCATACTTTACTTTCAAGAGTACTGGTTTGGTGGAGGGCAGGGAACATGGCAGAGAGATTTGTAGCAATAAAGTTATCTGGCAGTTGCTGGGACTTTGCCTGGCAGGTTGATGAGTATGACTGAAGCCAAGGGGTGTATAGAAGAGGACCAGGTAGATGTGGTCATTTGACCCTAGCAAGGCAAATGGAGCAGAAATTTAAGGCTCGCTTATTTAGCATAAAAAGCACTTTGAACTTCTTTCTCTGTCTATAACATTGGCAAGCATTGAGTTACTATGATGCTTTGCATGTATTATCTCATTTAATCCATAAACTAACCCTTTGAGGTATTGTTACCCGTCTTTTATAAATAAGCAAACTGAAGTTTGGAGAGATTAGGTAACTTTCTCAGGGTCACACAACTAGTTAATGGCATAGAAGGATGCAGATTCAAGAATTTTAATTTCAGAGCCTGCACTCCTACTAGATAAGAGAAGCTGCTAAAGAGCTTTTAAAAATAATGAAGTGATGGTACCAGTCTTATGTTTTACAAAGATCATTCAGGTATTATTGTTGGGCTTCAGTATTGTCGCTTATATTCATCTAACAACTCACAGAATCATCTTTTCTAATCATTGCATTAGAGCTAACTTTAGACACTTAAGAGTAATGGGAGAGGTTAGGCTTAGGAACTCCGGAAACCCTATCAGCCAAAACAGGTGCAGCAGTTTGTTTAAAGTATAGTTCTCTCTCCTACTCAGCTTACAGTGACTAATTTTATGTATGACTATCTACACTACAGTATTGTGTAATAGATAGCAGTAGACACAGGACTCATATTGAGATGGCAAAGCAAAACTTTTTTGGTCAATATTTTGGTTTCATGCATTTGGAGTAAATTCATCTGTTTGAAAATATTACTGAGCTGTACTAGGTACTGTCTAGGCACCAGGGTACCTAGAATACCAGGATACATTAGTGAACAAAGCAGACAAAAGTGGAACTCACATTCTAGTTAGTAAATTTTAGTATTTATACTAAAACTCTGGGCATATTATAAACAAACATAAAATTTAGGCAGTTGATGGTGATGTTAGGGGATGAGTATAAATCTAAGTTTAAATTTAAGATTGCAAATTAAGATGGCAAATAAGATCATTTATATCTTATTGAAGTGAAAGTAAACCAGTGATTCATACAGTTTAAAGTATTGGTAGTTTGGCTAGGTGCAGTGGCTCACACCTATAATCCCAGCACTTTGGGAGGCCAAGGTGAGAGGATTGCCCGAGACCACGGGTTTGAGACCAGCCTGGGCAACTTGGCGAGACCTCATCTCTACAATAAGTCAAGAAAAATTAGCTGGGTGTGATGGCGCATGCCTGTAGTTCCAGCTACTTGGAAGACTGAGGCGGAAAGATCGCCTGAGCCCAGCAGGTCAAGGCTGCGGTGGCCGTGAGTATGCCACTGCATTCCAGCCTGGGCGACAGGGGAGACGCCAACTCAAAAATAAAATAAAGTATTGGTAGTTTAATGAAATTGCTCTTCTACTTTAAAGAATAACAAGAGACAGCTTCTCCACTTGGATGCTCTGTTAATGTATATGTTAGTTTTGATAGAGGCAGTAAATCCTTTTATAGTTACTACTGAGCATATACCATCTAGATTCTGTTTCTAGAGTTCTCATATCATTTCTTAAGCAAATGAATTGAGAATCAGACTACAAAAATGTGTTTGTCGTATAACCTCACTTTCACGTGGCTAAAACTGGTGTCTTTTGATTGTTTTCTCAATTATTGTGAATAATCTCCCAATACTAAGTCTAAGGAAATACAAACCAGGAGGTACAAATTAACAGGTTTGACACAGGTTCTTGTTTTTCTTCTTTTTTTAAAGTTTTTTACATTTTTGAGTCGGGATCTCACTCTGTTGCCCAGACCGGAGTACAGTGGCACGCTGACAGCTCACTGGCTCAATCTCCTAGCCTCAGGCAATTCTTTCGCCTCACCTTCTTAGATAGCTGGCACTACAGGTGTGCACCACCATGCCCAGCTAATTTGTTTGATACTTGTAAAGACGAGGTCTTGCTATGTTGCCCAGGCTGGTATTGAATTCTTGGGCTCAAGCAGTTTTTCTGCCTTGGCCTCCCAAAGTTCTGGGATTAAAAACGTGAACAATCGCCCCCAGCTGATTCAGCTTTATGACTATAATTTCAAAATAAAGTATCGGTAGTTTAATGAATGCATACAGTTTAAAGTATTGGTAGTTTGGCTGGGTGCGGTGGCTCACGCCTATAATCCCAGCACTTTGGGAGTTCAAGTGTTATAATTTCATTAAACTACCAATACTTTATTTTTGAGTTGGAGTCTTACCTGTTGCCCAGGTTGGAATGCAGTGACACACGCAAGCTCGACCTGCTGGGCTCAGGCGATCTTTCTGCCTCAGCCTTCCAAGTAGCTGGAACTACAGGTATGCACCGTCATACCCAGCTAATTTTTCTTGACTTATTGTAGAGTTGAGGTCTCGCCAAGTTGCCCAGGCTGGTCTCAAACCCCTGGACTCAGGCAGTCCTTTCACCCTGGCCTCCCAAAGTGCTGGAATTACAGGCATGAGTCACCATACCTGGACAGTGTTAATTGTTTTTAAAACCAGAGCCACCTTTATAGTGGCATAAAGTATTCTTATCAGTGAAAAAAGTAACATCATAGAGTGTAACATGAATATGAATATGACAATAAACAAATGTCTTCAGTTTTTAAATTTAATACCAAACTAATTGGATAAACTGATTTTTATATACATAACAATTATTTGTAAATGCTCAGAATTTTGCTTTTGTTGCATGAATTTCAAGATTGTACCTTGGACAAATCATTGATAATCAGATATTCTTGATTACAGTAGCATTTGGGGTAATCTCTATATTGTTTACTTTTATTGAAGTTAAACATTTTTTTCAGTTAATTGGCAGGACAAGTGCAGGAAGCATACATGTAAACATTTTAAACAGATTAAGATATAGGTAAAATTATTTTGCAAAGAAGTGTTTGGTTTTACAAGGTTAATTTTATGTAGGGGAGTCATTAATTTGATTATAATAAATTATCTACAAGAAATAAGCCTATTTAAGGAGCATTGTTTTCTAACATTCTACTATTGTAGAGAAAGACCTAATTCTTTATCACTTTAAAACAGTGGTTCTCAACCTTTTTGGCATCAGGGACCAGTTTCGTGGAAGACAGTTTTTGGGTGGAGAGGGAGATGTAGGGTGGTGGTGATAATGCAGTCACACCTCACTACTAATGTTAATCTGTGTTTGTGGCCACTCCCCAGAACTAGCACTCGCACCAGATCATCAGGCACTAGCTTCTCATAAGGAGCACACAACCCTAGATCCCTCGCATGTGCAGTTCATAATAGGGTTTGCGCTGTTAGAGAATCTGCTGCCCCTGCTAATCTGACAAAAGGCGGAGGTCAGACGGTAATGAGAGTGATGGGGAACCGCTGTAAATACAGATGAAGCTTTGCTCGCTCACCTGCTGCTCACCTCCTGCTGTGCTGCTCAGTTCCTTACAGGCCATGAACTGGTACTGGTCCATGGTCCAGGGGTTGAGGACCTCTGTTTTAAAAGGTTCAAAAATTAAGAAAAGAAACGGTGTTTATGTAGCTTTCTTATGTTATCAGGATAAGTCTCTTATCCATTTTAGGTGTTTTTTCAAAAATATGTTCCTTGGGTTATAATGGAAATTCGTTATAAGAAGTCAAGTTAGAGATACACTAATTTTTAAAAATAAGATTATTTTATAGGCACTTCATTTTTATTTCCTGTAATTGACTCCTCATTGGAACTTATTTCCATGTTAGATTCTCTCTGTTACTACTGTCTCCCTTTTTCATAAAATTGGAGACAAGGTAGATCCTCTTTAAAAAGAAAAATTTCACAGAGCAGGACTCTATGTTAGGGACTTTGCGTAATACCATGAAAATTGTGCCCTGTGTAAGGAATCCTGGTTGAGGCAGGGAGTGGGTCTGACATTTAGCCCACACACCATTCTTCTAGCTGTGTGGCTTGAATAAGGAAGTATTTACCTGGAAGAAAAGTTGCCTTTTTTCCAGTTCACACAGAAACACAGTATGGGCTAGCAACTGCATCTTTTTTTTCTTCAAAGTCATATTAGAATACTGAACTCTATCAGAGTGTCTCAAGTCTCGTTCTAAAAGACAGGAATTGGAGAGATCCTTGTTTTGCTAGCGTCTTGTCTATGACATGTGGGGCATCATTGATTCAAATCCATTGTACTTGCTGTTTTTTTCTGCCTGATATGCTTTTCCCTGATACCACGATCTCACCTCCCTGAGGTCTTTGCCCAACTGTTACTTTCTCCTCAAGACTTTTCCTGACATCTGTATTTAAAATCGCAAACATCTTCCCCAACACTCTGTATTTCCCATTCATTTGTATGTCTTCTCTTGAGAAATGGCTGTTCAGATCATCATTTACCCATTTAAAAAATCAGATTGGGGTTTTTTTGTTTGTTTTTGTTGTTGTTGTTGCTGAGAATTTGTTTATATTCCTTATATGTTCTGGATATCTATCCCTTGTCTGATGAGTAATTTGCGAATATTTTCTTCCATCCTATAAATTGTCTTTTTACCCTGTTGATTGTTTCCCTTTGCTATGCAGAAGCTTTAGTTGGATATTATCTCATTTATTTTTGCTTTGTTGTCCGTGCTTATAAATAAGAATTCATAAGATCTTTTCCCAGACCTATGTTCTGAAATATTTCCCTAAGTTTTCTTCTAATAGTTTTATTGTTTCAGGTCTTACATTGGGGTTTTTGATTTATTTCGAGTTCATTTTTGTGTGGCGTGAGAGATGGGAGTCCACTTTCCTTAGCACCGTTTATTGAAGAGACACTTCTTTCCCCAAGAGTGTTCTTGACACCTTTGTCAAAAATCAGTTGGCTGTAGATATGCAGATTAATTTCTGGGTTCTCTATTCTGTTCCATTTGGTCTCTGTGCCTACTTTATGCCAGTGCCATGCTGTTTTGGTCCTGTAATATATTTTGAGGTCTGGTAGTATGATATCCCCAGCTTTGTTTTTTTGCTAAGGATTGTTTTGGCTATTTGGGGTCTTTTGTGGTTCCATACACATTTTAGGGTCTTATGGGGGCGTTGTTTGTTTGTTTGTTTCTGTTTTCTTGAAGAATGTCTTTGGAATTTTTATAGAAATTGCATTGAATCTGTAAATTGCTTTGGATGTTGTCATTTTAACTATTCTTATCCACAAACATGGGATGTCTTTCTATTTGTATCATCTTCATTTTCTAGGTATTTTATTTTATTTTTTGTAGCTATTGGGAATAGGATTACCATTTTTATTTCTTTTTTAGCTAGTTTATTATTATTATTATTATTATTTTGTAGATATGAGGTCTCACCAAGTTGCCTAGGTGGGTCTCGAACCCTTGGGGTCAGACAGTTCACTCACCTCGGCCTCCCAAAGTGCGGGATTACAGGCTGAGCCACCGAGCCCGGCCTAGTTTATTATTATTGTACAGAAATGCTACTAATTTTTGTCTGTTCATTTTGTATCCTGGATCTTTACTAAATTCCTTTATCAGTTCCAAGAGTTTTTGGTAGAGTCTTTAGGTTTTTCTATATATATATGATCATGTTTTCTGTAAATAGACAATTTGATTTACTCTTTTTTCAGTTAGATGCCCTTTCTTTCTTTCTCTTGCCTAATTGCTCTAGATGGGACTTCTAGTACTATGCTGGATAAGAGTGGTGAGGGTGAGCATCCTTGTCTTGTTCCAGTTCTTAGAAGAAAAGCCGATTTCTGCTTTTCCTTGTTCAGTAAGATGATAGCTGTGGATCATGAGGTCACCTTTTATTTGAGTGGAAATGAGGTATAACTTTGTGTGCTGTCTCTTAGCAACCATCTTCTGATATACCCAATCCTGTTAATGTTATCAATGACAATAACATTTTCTACCTTAAGAAAGTTTATGGTCCAGTTGGGGATAAAACTAGTAAGTATCTTTATGGCTTTATTATCTACAATACATTTATAATTAGATATTATTACTAAGTTGGGAAAACTTCATAGTAAAAATTACCAGCTTTGAGATATGAATGAGAGGCTTCATATCTGAGTCTTACTTTAAATCTGTTCTTTTTTTTTTTGGAGTTGTAGTCTCATTCTGTCACCCATGCTGGAGTGCAGTGGCATGCTCACGGCCACTGCAGCCTCGACCTGCTGGGCTCAGGTGATCCTTCCACCTCAGCCTTCCAAGTAGCTGGAACAATAGGCATATGGCACCATGTTTGGCTAATTTTTTGATTTATTGTAGAGATGAGGTCTCACCAAGTTACCCGGGCTGATCTCGAACCTGTGGGCTCAGGCAGTCCTCTCACCTCTGCCTCCCAAAGTGCTGGGATTATAGGTGTGAGCCACTGGGCCTGGCCTAAATTTGTCCTTTATTAGCTAAAATTTATAAACATTTTAAAACTTTTTGTCACATTTTGGGTTATTCCATTTTACCTCTCCATTCAGTTATTCAGACTAATCTGTCACCAAAATGGAGAAAAACTCACAATAGTGATATATAAATAGATAAGAGAGCATAATGACTGACTGTAGTAGAACCTGCTGATTTACCAACCTTTTAAAGCCCATTATAATAGAATATCAATAATTGTTTAATCTCATGAATATTATATAAACCTGTAGTACTTGTAGTCTTATGTGTAATTATGACTAAAAACATTAGTAATATTTTTGTTTCTGCAATAATTATTTAAAATTTGTAGAATCATATGACATAAGCTGACCAATTATGAGGAGGAACCCAAAAAACCCAGAATTATCTTTTGAAGGGCAGGCCCCTTGTAGTACAGGCTTTCCCCACTAGGTGAATGTTCTAGGAATCCTTCGGCATCAGTATACCAGCTAGCATTCGGCTTCATTGAATTTTTTTTGGAGATTCTTAGGCATTTGCCCATTTCATGATGGGTGATTTACAAGCGCATCTGCCTATACCCCACTGAGTGGAAGAGGTGAAACAAAAAACGGCAGAAGCACTAAAAGGCATCAAAATTCATGAGTTCAAAAACTGTTTTGAGCAGTGGAAAAAGCATTTCAGTTAGGGATTGTATCAAACAGTGTACTTTGAAGGTGGATGAATTGTTAACATGTAAGAATAAATACACAATTTTTCATAAATAAATTCTGGGTTTTTTGGGGTCCTCCCTTGTACATATTTTTATTTCCTACAACTACCACGTAATTAATGCAGTACTTAAAAACTGCAGATACACATAGGTAAATATACTCAAGGTAAAAATGCAAACAAGTAGTAATGCTGTACATTCTTACTTAATTTTGTCTGTTTAAGGGCAAACCTTGTTGAAATGCATTCCAAGTATTAATTTTCATTGTGAATAATTAAAAAAGAAAACTTTTGTTATCGCTAGTTCCTCTCCATTCTCTGTTATACGGTACTGTCACAAAACTGTTCCATAATTTTAAGTGAATAAAATCAGATTTCAAAACATATGTATAACATGTATAATATCATAATAGCCTCTATTTTATAAAGAACTTTAATATTGGCTCTTTTTTCCCTTTTCAGAATCTGATATTGATGCTGCCACTGCAATGATGCTTTTAAATACTTCTATAGAACAAGGAATTTTAGAATGTAAGCAGTTATGCTTTTCTTTTTAGCATACATTCTTGTGAGCTCTTTTTAAAATTTAATTTCAAATGCAAAATGTTTAAGTGTTATAGACAAAATTACTTCTTTCCAGTGAAAATGTGTTTCTGTTTTATTTCCATTAATTTATATGAGCAATTGAGAGATTGAAGTTAATGCTATAAGAGTTTTTTTTTTTTTTTTTTTTTTTTACATTGGCCAAGAAATGGAAGGGGGAAAAAATTGCATATTTAGAAAATAAGCTTGAAGAGCCAAAAGTAAAAATGAAAGCTATAAATAAGAAAGCATAGGAAAATACATCCTTAAGAAAAGTAACATAAACAAAATACTGGGAAAACGTTGTTTTTTTTTTTTTTTTACCGAGTCTATATATAAAAGAATCCTACAAGTTAAAGGGAAAAAAAAAAACCAGTTCAATGGAAAAGTCAGCAAAATATAAATGGGTGGGTCTCAGAAGAGGAAGTATATGAATAATACACATGTAAACAAATGTGCAGCTCCTCTAGAAATTGGAAAATGCAAAGTGAACCTATTGATAACTCTTTTTTGTCCACAAGATTATAAAAAATTAAAATGATTGCTAATATTACTTGTTAAGTATGGAAATAGGTTTTATAACACTCTGTTGTGTGTAACTTGGTACAACCATTTTAGAGGGCAATTTGGGACTACCAGATACATATATATTAATAGAGACAAGGTCTCACTATGTTGCCCAGCAAACTGGTCTCGAACTCCTGGGCTCAAGTAATCCTTTCTCCTCAGCCTCCCAAAGTGCTAGGATTACAGGCATAAGCCATTGTGCCCAGCTACCAGTTATAATTTAAATATGTATATCTCTTTACTTAGCAATTCTATTTTTGTAACTCTCCTAGAAAATTATTTGTGTATGTTCAAGAAAAGGCATCTGGAAGGATTTATATGGCAGCATTATTTGTACTGGTGGAAAGTTGGAAACAAGCTAAGTATCACCAGGGAAATGGCTAGCTAAATGGTGGTATATTCATATTGAGGCATTATATACAAGCAGTTAAAAATAATTGTATATTCAATGGAAAATGTCCAGGACATTGTTAAAGGCTTAAAAATATTTCTTGCTGGGCTCGGTGACTCAGCCTGTAATCCCGCGCCTTGGGAGGCTGAGGTGAGTGGATTGCCTGAGCCTGAGGGTTCAAGACCCACCTGGGCAACTTGGCGAGACCTCATCTCTACAATAAATCAAAAAATTAGCCGGGCGTGGTAGTGCATGCCTATAGTTCCAGCTACTTGGAAGGCTGAGGCGGAAGGATCGCCCAGAGCCCAGCAGGTCGAGGCTGCAGTGGCTGGGAGCGGCCACTGCACTCCAGTCTGGGCGATGGAGTGAGACTCCATCTCCAAAAAAAAAATTTCTTTTGTTTATTTTTAAATTTTTTATTTTAAAGATGTGGGGTACAATTTCAGGGTTAGGTATACAAATGTTCATTACGCAGGTACCCTTGAAAAATATTTCAAATTAATGCCTGCAGAATGAGATGATCTGGGCAAAAATGTAAAAAACCTACAGAGCATTACTAATCAAAAGCATTTACTACTCAGGAGTAATACAAATGTTTTAAATTGTCTGTTTTTGCAATAAAATGCATTTGACATATTGATAGAAGTCCTGTTTTCCACAGGTGAGAAGCCTCTTCCTCTTAAAACAGCATTGCAAAAAAAGAGGAGTTATGGCAATGCATTCAGTCATCCTAGTGCTGTACGATTACATGAGAGTGATTCTTTAGCCACCAGCATTGATCCAAAAGAAGATCACAATTACAGTGCAAGTAGCATTGCAGCACAGCGCTGCGCGTCCAGGTCGAGCATGTCTTCCCTGTCTTCTGTGGATGAGGTGTATGAGTTTATCCCAAAGAGCAGCCACGTGGGAAGTGATGGCAGTGAAGGATTTCACAGTGAAGAAGATACAGATGTTGATTATGAAGATGATCCTCTCGGAGACAGTGGCTATGCATCACAGGCTTGTGTAGAAGTTTTTGAAAAAGGGCAGTCAGGCAAAAAGATGCGAAAACAGTCATGTCAAGAAATTGATGAGGAGCTCAAAGAGGCAGCTGGATCTCTGCTCCACCTTGCTGGAATTCGTACATGTCTAGGTTCCCTAATAAGTACTGCAAAGACACAAAATCAAAAGCAACGGAAAAAATAGAAATACTTATTAGTGTGAAATTATTTTAAAGTGTGGCAATACTCTTTAACAACTCTTGACAAGGGATATCAAAGCCATAATGGACTTCTTTAGTTTTAGGGTGGGGGAGGGGTGCTAATTACTTGTTATTTTTGTTTTCAAAACATTTTTCGTTTTTTAAATTTTTATTAAGCAACTGCTCTTAGGATCATGCCCAGTCATAAATATATGATATGAAGTCCTAAAAGCATAATTTTTGTGATAAGTGTCTCCAAGATTTGGAAATTTTTATATTAAAAAAATCCCCAGCTTCTATCTTAAACTTGTAAGAAAAATCTTTTCTTCTATTAATATGTCAAAATGTAAGATTTGGCAACTCTATAACTTTTTTAAAATTTTCTTTTCCAGTCTGCAATTAACTACAGTTACTGACCCAGCTAAAATTTTTGCTGATGTCTTTTTCATGTACTCTTCTCCTGACATACAATCCAGTAGGATAAGATTTGAATTTTTTATTTTGTCTTAATTTTTATTTTTATTTATTTTTTTTGTTGTGGTGTGAGCGAAGTCAAATATACATTGGAAAAGATCCTGGATGTTTAGAAAGTTCTGTTTGGCTACATAGGTAAAGAATACAACAAAGAGTTCTAAGATTTAGAAGAAGCAATTTTGTGGTGTGACATCATCTAAGAACATTCCCAATTCCTATTACAATGGCATTTCTGGGGACCCTTTGTTCTTGCCCAAAGTGCTTTGCAAACATTAAGTAAAACTAGCTGCCTTTGTTGAGTAGAAGTTATCCAGTGAGAGGATATAGCCATAGAGTGTGTTGTGGAATAACACTCATTTTGACACACTTTGACAGTAAGATAATCTTTTATTTGCCTGCCAAATATACTAAATTCTGAGAGTTTTGTAATAGGAATGGAGTGTAATAAAACTTTTTGAATACATTACTTATGTTATCATAAATAAAGGTGGGTTATTTCAGAAAAAAACTTCTGCCCATGTTTTGTATGACTTAAATTCGTATATATACCAAATTAAATTTTAAAAGATTTAATGAAACTGTAGAGACCAAATACCCTCACAAATTTCAGATTTTGTTTAAAATGAGATCTTAAACGATACCCCCTTTTGAAGAAGCAGTGTAAACCTATATGTGCCATTAATCCATGCTAAAAGATTTTATATTACTGTTTCAAAAGTGCACTGTCTAAGGTATTTTAAGTATTTGAACAGTCTGCTTGTATGAGACAATTTTTCGTAATATCATTTGTATGGTTTGACTAGATTATTCAGAAAGAACAAGGGATATTAATAAACTAAATTTACTCAATTTCTTTACAGTGGTGGAAACAACTTTCCAAAAGTTAAATCTAATGCTATGTTTTGTGTCATAGACAGTGGCCTTGTTTTCATATTTCTGATAATGTTTATACATACATATGTACACATAGTCAAGGTCATGATGTCAATTTGCTGCTTTCCGCTGTTTCTATCACTATGAAGCATTTTTGGTTTGGTTTGGTTTGGTTTTAAAGTAACAAATATTTTTATTTAACTTCTAAGTTTGATTTGGGCAAAACAGTCAAATGAGAAGAATGCTAAAAACATCTTTTTCAATTGACAAGACTTTAAGCCAGGGATAATAGTATCAATGTTCTCTGTCCTGTTTCCGTATTAATTTTAATTTAACCTGGATAGCCATGTTAATGAAACTGGTGCTGTTGAAATATAGTATTTTAAAAATTTGTGGATAATGAATTAAGCATGCAGGATGAGATATTGAGTTTTTGTTATTTATGTCACCTCCACAGAAAATGGCTAAACCAAGTTAACACCTTTTACTGTAGATGGTGAATAAAACACTGAAATAAACAAAAATGCTTTTTACCATGCAATAAAAAATAGAGGTTACACAAATCAATTTAATAACTATATTTTTAAGCTGTTTACCGTAGCCTTCTGGCTAGACCTTAGTAACAGTGTTTCAGTGATCTGGTTCCAGTTTATTTTGTTCTACTGAAATTCTCTATCACGAGTGTTCAACCTGGTTCCTGTCCATTGGATACTTACTCTTCTAAGTAAAGGAAAATCATCTAAGATAAGGAGCAGAGTTATTTCCAGCTCTATCTAATAGGGATCTTCAAAGTTATTTTGTCTTAATATATATAACAATAATTATTTAAATCCTTTGAGTTTTCTTTTTTTTTTTTTCCTCAAATGTACTCTCCCACAAATTTAAATGTTTAAGTTACATTCATCTCTAGCAGGAAAATAAACACTTGTGTATCAAAAGCTAACAGGGAGAAGTTACACAATATTTTACACTTAATTCTATATGGAATATAGCACATCACTTTCCACTTGCTAATATACCAAGGCAGTTACTTTCAAGGGGAAGAACCTTTTAAATTATGGTCCCCCTGTTAATACTTCCATTGAGATTTTGATCTCATTCCTCAGGTGTGTTGAGATAGAACCATGGCTAATAACCACCCAATTAAGGAAAGTCATTCTATGTCCTGTGGACTGGAAAAATTGTATTCCCAATAATATATGAATAACAAAGTTTACTGTAATAAAAAACAACTTGGAAACCCCAGGGAGGTTACATATTTTCCAACAGATCTTAAAACTGTGATTTTAGCTAACATATAATTTGCCTTACATCAAAAGAATATAAATTTTGTTGCAACCATTTTATAATAGATCCCTAGTAAAAGTTTTGATTCAACATAATTGTTCTTCACCTTTCATATCCCAAAAGAATCAGTGTTTCCTGAATATATATTTTTGAAATTTTTTTGTGCAATATATTACTAACTTAGTTAATATTTTATTTTACTTTTCAAATTCAGAGAAAGAAAACTGATTACCTGAGTTCATGGAAAAGCTGGCGATTGGTGAATCACTGCCCTTTTTCCACCTTTGAGCCTTTCCTAGTCTCAGAGCCAGCATGATTTCGCTTTGATTTTTTTTTTTTTATTTTGTATATAGCAAAGTTTAGTATATATATATATATATATATTTTTTTTTTTTGTCTTTGTTTTGCTACTTTCTGAGGCATTATGTAAAGGGTTCATACTACATGGTCACTTAAGAAAGTGTTGAGGAGGGGATGCATGTATCTTGGTAGACCAGGCGGCCTTTCCCAGCAATTTAAGCAACAGAGGTGACTACTTCACAAAGCTGTAAAGACTTTATTGTCTTAAATACTGCAGTAATGCATCATCCTTTTGTGGAGACCACAGCATTTATTTAAGAAACGTTGAGGCTTTCTGGTTTACATATATTTTACAGTTTTGTTTTGTTTTGTTAGTTTGAAATGCGTAAGCTTTGATTTAAATGAAGTTTACTTCCATATGTTAATGATGTAGTCAAAATATTTATTGAAAGGCAAATTAGAGTATTTTAATGTTATACCTGCCATTTTTTCTTAAAGCACATTCTTTGCATCTAACTGCCAGTGCCATTGTCAAACTTACTTTTTAAATTGTTGTATATTTCTTATTCAACTAAGTGCTTAAAGTATTATGTTGCCATCATATAAATGTATAAAATGTATAATTGCCAATTCATTGTAACTATTATTTATTTTTAAATGAAAGTGCAAGAATGCTTTCTGATTCAAGAAATTTGTTATTAAACTGTTTCCTTATCCTCTTATCTGATGTAGCATAAAAACTATCCTGAATTTGAGTTAACTGCCAGTAGATGACCAATCACAAGTGAACCACTTCTCAGTTGCCAGTCTTCGCTCATATTAAAAACAACTTACAAATGTTTAGTTTTTGTATCTAATCTCTGATAATTCAAATGTTTATAAAGTTTATTTTTACCAAAGAGATGCAATTCATTATGATAAAGTATTGCAGAATAAACTTTGTTTTATAACATTTTTTTGCTTTCTGTATTCTGTGGGGGAAGGTGAGGGGAGGGTTAGTGTAGATGTGGGTAGCTTACACACACACTTTTCATACACAGTTGGAGTCACACCGGCCAGGCACGGTGGC
The DNA here is from genome assembly GCA_963574415.1 of Tarsius wallacei. NCBI lineage: Eukaryota > Metazoa > Chordata > Mammalia > Primates > Tarsiidae > Tarsius > Tarsius wallacei. Next base: position 3,612 of record CAUYQG010074803.1, on the reverse strand, counting down.
TTATGCCTATAATCCCAGCAGAGATGAAAAATAAGAGTTGCAGTTTCGGAATTTTTAAACTGGTTTTTATTTTTACTTATTTTTTGAATCAGGGTCTCGGGGTCACCTAGGCTGTTGTTCAATACGTGATCATGACTCAGGGCAGCCTTGACCTCCTGGGCTCTGGCAATCCTACCTCCGGCTTCTGGGTAGCTGGGATTACAGACACGCGGCATCACTTTTGATTTCTGTAGAGACAAGACCTTGTTAAATTGTTCAAGCAATCTTCCCACCTCGCAAAGTGTTGGGATTACAGGCAAAAAGATCTTTTAAAAATAAATTGTTAAAAAACATTTTTTCTGGTTTTTAGATGCCATCCTAATTATTGAAAGCTAAAATAGTATTAAATGGTTCTCTTTCTAAAGTTCAATTTTTTTTCTTCATTTACATATGACATTTTGAAATGTAACGAAATGGATAAGAGTATAAGATTATTATGATTTAAAAAAATTTTTTTTCTTTCTGTCAAGGCAGTCAGTCTCACATTACGTTGCCCGGGCTGGTCTCGAACTCCTGGCCTCAAGTGATTCTTCCACCTTGGCCTCCCAAAGTATTAGAGTTACAGGCGTGAGCCACCTCACCCAGCCCTATAATTACTTCTAAATACAGTAGTTTTATTTCAGAAATACCAATGCTATCATCTGTTTAAAAATTGAGGCATTCGTTATACAATAGAATAATATGCAATAATCTCAATCTTAAATTTCCAACCCCCTTGAAGTTTTGTTCTGGCAATTTAAATAGTATTTGCTATGTGGAGTTATTTATTTAAAGTGAGGCCACCACATTGATTTTAAACTACCACCACTCTCTCTGCCTCTGCCTTCCAAGGCAGCTGTTTGAAAAAAAGTCATTTATAATATCATAGTCATTTAGGAGCCATGTATATGGTTTTTTTTTTGAGTTAGGGTTGTCACCCAGCCTGAAGTCTGGAGCACAGTGACATACAGCTACCCCAACGTCAACCTGCCGGGCTCAGGCGATCCTTCCACTTCAGCCTTCCAAGTAGCCAGAGCTACAGGCATGCGCCACCAAACCCGGCTAAGTTTTTTTTGGAGACGAGGGCTTGCCAAATTGCCGGGGCTGATCTCAAACCCACAGGGTAAGGCAATCCACTCTCCTCAACCTCCCAAAGTGCTGGGATTACAGGCTGAACCACGGAGCCCGGCCCGTGTATAAGTTTCTTAAGAGAGTTTTATTGTATTGCTTTCATCACTTCTTAGCTCATTCTAGTTCTGAAGGGTAAAGAAATATATTTCTTCAAAATAGCTATATTATTAAACTATGAGTTATAAACAGTTTTTTTCCTGAAGGATTTTAGGACATACTGATTTGATGGTTTATTATTTTTATTTGTTTATATTTTGGGTCAGGGTTTCACTTGGTTGGAGTACAGTGGCACAATCACAGCTCACCACAGCCTTGAACTCCTGGGCTTAAGCGAACCTCCACCCACAGTCTCCTGAGTAGCTGGAACTACAGGCACGCCACCACACCCAGTTTAATTTATTTTTTCATAGAGTCAGGGTCTCTGTGTTGCCTAAGCTGGTCTCAAACTTAGGGGCTCAAACAATCCTCCTGCCTTGGCCTCCCAGAGGGCTAGGATTACAAGCGTAAGCCACCATACCCGACCAGATAATTAATGTTAAGAAACCATAAAGCTATCATAAAATACAAAAACTTAGATTTAAGATCTTTCAGAATGAGGAACAGGCGTGGTGGCTCATGCCTGTAATTCCAGCAATTTCGGAGGCAGAGGCAAGAGGATTGCCCGAGACCAGCCTGGGCAACACGGCAAGACCTCGTCTCTACAATAAATCAAAAAATTAGCCAGGCATGGTGGTGCCTATAGTCCCAGCTACTTGGAAGGCTGAAGTGGAGGGATCGCCTGAGCCCGTCAGGTTGAGGTTGCAGTTAACTGCTCCATCCTGGGCAACAGAGTGAGACTCTAACTCAAAAAAACAAAACAACACAAAAACATTTCAGAATGAAAACTACATTTTTAGTCGTAATAGTAGTATCATTATCTTCCATGACATTTTAAATGTTTAGAAACTGCCAATTGAAAATTAAAAGACACATACTATATATATATATATATATATATCTTGTATTTAAGGACAGTTTGTGCCTCAAAGGTTTCTTTACAAATCTGTTGAAAAAGGAGCATTTTCTAGGAAACTTTAAAGCAAGCTATAAAGGCTTGTTTAGCTCCTAATGTAGTAGTTAAACAACAGTCTCTCCTTAACTGAGTGATTCTTAATACAAAGTTTTTGTGTAAGTAGATTTACTCTCGTTGATTTTCTTCAGCCTTGCAATTTTGGTTCAAGTAAATACTTACACGTCCATCATGTTGGGAAAATGTAATAAAAAAAGGAAACAGAGTTGGACAGAAAAGAGAGATTGTAGAAAACAATTAATTTGAAGAGATTTGTAAAGCTAAAGCAAAATTACTATCTACTGGTTGAGAATTCTGAAGAAACTATAGACTGGTTAAAGTACTCTGCGAAGTAACTAAGTTCGTAGAATGATCTTGCTTATTGGAGAAGAACTAAGAAAATGTCCACACTTGGTGAATTGAGCATCACTTCACTCAAGTACTCGAGTGCCAAGTTCCAGGCATTGTGCTTTAAGTGTTGGACTTAAATATGCCCTAAGAAGCAAAAATAGACAATCATTCTCTCAAACATGTAAATAGGCAATTGTGATGATTGCCATGAAATAAAAGAATAGAGTCATCTTGGCGTGGTGACTCAAGCCTGTAATCCCATAACTTTGGGAGGCTGAGGCGAGAGGCTTGCCTGAGCTCAGGGGTTCGAGACCAGCCTGAGCTATGTGGCAAGACCTCGTCTCTACAATAAATCAAAAAAACTAGCTGGGCATGGTGGCACATGTCTGCTATTTGGAAGGCAGAGGCAGAAGGATCACCTGAACCCAGTAGGTCGAGGCTGTGGTGACCGTGAAGTCTGGGCGACAGAGTGAGACTCCAACTCAAAAAAAAAAAAAAAAAATAGAGTCTATGAGAGCATATAATATTTAATTTGGGAACTTAGGGTACGCTATCCTGAGGATGTGATTTAGACTGAGATCTGAAAGACACAACTGTTAATTTAGAAATAAAAGCATGGTGAATTGTCCTGGGCAGGGATAATGGTATTCACCAAGAGTCTCCCTGTGATGGAAGAAAATAAGATTGTTAGTGAACTAAAAGGCTAGTGTGACTAGAAAACAAAAGACTTGGGGCTAAGATTTTGCAAAGCCAAGCTAGTCAAAGTCAGGCTTTTAAAAACCCAGGGAATTCACTGAAGGGTGCAGTTTAAAAGATCACCATGACACCGACTTGCATCCATAATAGAGTGACAGGACCAGACTTAAGTTCCTCTGCCAAAAAAAAAAGGGTAAAATATTTATTTATTTATTATTTATTACTTATTTTTTTTTTTTTTTGAGTTGGAGTCTCACTCTGTCGCCCAGACTGGAGTGCCGTGGCCGCTCCCGGCCACCGCAGCCTCGACCTGCTGGGCTCCGGCGATCCTTCTGCCTCAGCCTTCCAAGTAGCTGGAACTACAGGCG
>CAUYQG010074800.1:0-45953 GCA_963574415.1 Tarsius wallacei | reverse complement strand
GGTGTATGTAGGTTTTTATATATGCTTAGAAAATAACTGTACATACCCCATCTCTTTTTTTCTTTCTTTTCTTCTTTCTTTCCTTCCTTCCTTCTTTCTTTCTTTCTTTCCTTCCTTCCTTCTTTCCTTCTTCCCTCCCTCCCTCCCTTTCTTTCTTTCTTTTTTTCTTTCTTTCTTTCTCTTTCTTTCTCCCTCCCTTCTCTTTGCTTCCCTTCCCCTTCCTTCTTTCCTTCTTCCCTACCAACCCAACAAACCAACAACCAAAAAAACATTTTTAATTAATAACTAAATAAAGAAAAAAAGAAAGACAGAAACAAAGAAACAGAAAGACGGACGGACGGACAGCCAGAAAGAAGGCAGGAAGCAAAGAAACACGGAAAGAAAGAAAAAAAGAGATGGGGTATGTACAGTTATTTTCTAAGCATATATAAAAACCCACATACACCACCAGAAAATGTAATAATACCAATCATAGCATGGACATCTTGCTGTTTTCAATCAAAACTCTGTCTGGGACAACTATCTGAGTTAGTACTTACAGATAATTCTTTTTAATGCAGCATGGTTGTCCCATTCCATATATAAATTATTTTATTTAACCCATATTTTAGAAATAAAAGTTTAAGTTTTTGTTTAGGTTTTTGCTGTTACAAAGAATGCTGCAATTAGTATATTTTATACAGGTTTCCTTGGACACGTGCATGATTTATTTCTATAAAGTAAACCCATGAAATAAAAGTGCCAGATCAAAAGTGCCATAATCCATTTGTACTGCTATAACAAAATACTTAGGACGAGGTGCTACGGTCTGAGTGTTTTCCCCCCTCCAAAACTCATGTTGAAATTTAATTGCCAGTGTAAATGTATTGAAAAGTGGGGCTTTTCAGAGGTGATTAGGCCATGAGAGCTCCACCCTCATGGGTGAGTTTAATACCTTAATAAAATGGCTTTCAGGAGTGGGCTCTCTCTGTTGGCTTTTCCTCTCTTCTGCTATATGAGGAACAGTGTTTCTCCTCTCAGGAGAATACAGCCTGGGAAACATCGCAAAACCTCATCTCTTCAAAAATCAAAAAATTAGCCAGGTATGGTGATGTTCACCTGTAGTTCAGGCTGTGGCAGAAGGATCTTCTGAACCCAGGAGGTCAAGGCTGTAAGAAAAAATTTTGATTGTTTATAAATTACCCAGTCTGAGGTATTCTGTGATAGCAGCACAAAATGGACTAAGACACTGCGTAATTTATAAATAATCGAAATTGATTTCTCACCATTCTGGAGGCTGGGAAAACTGGTGCCAGAAAATTTGGTGCCAGAAGTTTTGGTGTCTGATGAGGGCTGCTCCTCTCTGCTTCCAAGATGGCAACTTCTTGCTGCATCTTCACGTGGTAGAAGGGGTGAATGCTATGTCCTCTCACGGTAGAAGAGATAGAAGAGCCAGGTGGCTCTCTGAAGTCTCTTTTATAAGAGTACAAATCCCATTTACAAGGATGGAGCCTTCATAGCCTAATCACCTCTGAAAAGCCCCATCTCTTAATACTATCACATTCGGTTTGGGCTTCCAATATGAATTTTGGAGGGACACAAACATTCAAACCACAGCAAAAGGGTAGGTGTATTCTCTTTGTTTTCATAAATACTTTCAAGAGATTGTACCAATTTATACTACCATAGAGGTGGCTCTTCCAAGTACGCACAGTATTGTTGTATTAGTGATGAGTCCCAATCTTATCTACTTGACTTAACAGTAAAACCCTATTCCAATCATGACTGAAAGAACTCTCTAGTGCTCTTGGCCACTGAAAATTCAGCAACTTTACCCAGCTCCACAGTTTATTTATGAGCAAGGTGGTCTTCAGCAGTTACGGGGGAGGTGGTATTTCAGAATGACAGAAGGCTGGCACCATGGGGTTTTCAGGGAGATGATTTAATCGACCTCTTTATTTGACAGCTGAGCAAATGGAGATGTGGGTGGATGCTGTTTCTGGGTGCATGTCACCTTGTCCTCATTCTCTTGTTATGTGGGTGTGCATCCATCTTCCAGAACTTCTAGGTCTTTCCAGTGAAACCTCAGGGGGGACAACGTGCTCTCAGAGATACAGTTGCCACCAAGGCTAAGAGAGATGTTCTTGAAATGCGTATCATCCTTGGATGGGTGCATAATACCTACTCTGGGATGAACACAGTGATGACAGTATATTTGTTGAACAACAGATTGAAGTAGAAAATTACCTTCTGTGGCATGACTCACTCTTCCGTATGTGATTCATGGGGGGTATCCTTCTCCCATCCCAGTCTTTCTGCTTCAGCTCTTAAAGTTGGGACTTCTTCCCTTTCAGCAGTATGAGAGAGGAAATGTCTGCCCATTTTTCCAACTCTCTCATATCTCACCAAAGGAGGAAGACTGGCCTCTCTGAGTTGTCAGACTGGAAAGGAGGCATAGTCACACTTGGTCTGAGTAGAGCTCTGCCTTCTCAGCAGCCTCATACCCTGGAAAGGGCGGCCTGAGGCTATCTGGCCTGACTACGGGTATCTGTGGGCCTAGAGAGAGATGGGTAACTTGACCCAAGCTCAAATATACGATTGTAAGCTGTATCCTCAGTCTAGCTTATTAGTAAGCCAAGGTTTTCATCTGACTCCTGTTTCTATCTCTTGATTGATGCAGAACTCACAAGAAGAAAGTGATTTTATTCACTGGCTATCCTTAATCCACAGCATTCTTCCTCAATGGCTGTGGACTTTAAAAACTCAGGTAATGAGAGATGGTTCCAGTTATTCACCCGACAAGGACTGGAGGCTTTCTATGTGCAGAAGCTGCTGGACTAGGGGACTCCCATTCTCTTTTGCTTTGAAGAACGGGAATCAGGTTGGACTGGATCTCTCAAGTGTATGTATGCAGACTGATTATACCTAGACTGATAGAATTAGGAGCTAGGAACACCCTGGAACGTCTGTAGTCTATTAATGAGGGGAGCAGAGGCTCTAGTAAAAACAAACTGTAAAGAAAAATTATGAGACTCAATACACACACACACACACACACACACACACACACGTGTGGTGGGGGAGAAAGAGAAAGAGATGTTAGAAAAGAAGAAAAAATATAATCAAGCAATATATAAAATTGTAAGGAATGTTCCCAGTATATTGTGGGGTGGTGGGGATCAAAAGAAAATTGTAATGTGTTTAACTATATTTGGATAAAAACAAACCAAAAAAGAATCTATCTATATGTAAATATGCATTTGCATCTGTTTGAATGAGTAAGAGAGACACGTGGGAAGTACACAGCAGGTGTTAGCCCTGGTAGCTCAAGGGGATGGGGTTGAAAATGAAGCCAAAGGAGATGATTTGCTTTTACTTGATGTGTCTTTTACCATTTCAACTGTTAGAATAAGCATGCATTACTTTTGTATTGAAAAAACCAGCAAAGAGGAGTTGATGAAAATAAAAAGAAATATTAGTTTCAAATCAGGATTTTTCTGTATTTTGGGAAAAGAGAGAGAAATAAAGGTAAAGTATAGTGTTATCATACGATCTATTTACGTCAGCAACAAAAAATTCATTCATACAGATGCTAGTATATGCACCAAAATGTCTTTCAGTATGATTTGAAATATTTATCACGAGGGTATGATTCTTTTATTTATCAAAAAATTACTTACATGTATATATAACATACAAGAAAAAATGCTTATCATGTATTAAACAAAAGAGCAGTTATCAAACTACTTATATATTAAAATTTCAGTAGTGAGGGAACAGTAGGGGAAAATGCACAGACAAAAGACTAGATAGGAAATGCCAAAATATCAATAGGAAAGGTAAAATTATAGATGTCATTTCTGAAAATTAAAAAGGTGTCCTGTGGGCATGACTTTACCTCTGTTGCATCCAGGTTGGGAAAAGATTGTATCTGGTTGTGGATGGAAGGCTCTAGGACCATGGCATCTATTTGGTAACCTCTGAGGTCAGAATGGCTTAGCTTTAGGCTAGAACACCCAACAGAGGGCAGAAAAAACACAATTCTTCCTGCATGGAGAGAAAGCAGCTGCCAGTCACTGCCCTAATGATGGGATCAGTACCCTTTGCTATGTGCACAAACAACATAATTAAAAACAGAAAAGAATGCCATCGATTTAATGGAAGTTAGGAATATTGCATGATAAACAGCCTCCCTTTATTGGAGTGATTCAGAATACAAATTTTGGAGTTTGGCTGTCTGGATTCAAATTCCAGATCTGCAATCTGGATCAGGTGCAAGCTTCTTAGCCTCCCAATATTTTCATTTTTTAATCTGTAAAATTGGAATAATAATAATAATATGCCTCATAGGATTATTATGCCTTATAGGATTATTATGAGGCCTCAATGAGTTCAGAAATGTAAAAATCTCAGAATGACACTTTTTACCTAGCCCTATAGCAGTACTTTCTATTGTTATTAGTATTATTAATATTTCACATTTAAAAAATAATAACATGAATACTTAATTTGTCATCACTGTTTTAATAACTACTACAATTTATTGCGTACCTACTACATGTCAGGTACCATTGGGCATTTGGCTTAATTAAATCTAATTCTCATTTAGAACTACCAGGTATTATAAACCCTATAATAAGGGAAATTGAGGCTTAAGGAAATTAAGTATACTGCTGGGTCCCATGCCTATTAAGTGGCAGAATGAGGATGCAAGTCCAAATCTGTCTGCCTCTAAAGTCCATGCTGTGTCTACCGTACCCTGCTACTCCTGGGTTGTCTAAGGTCATTCTATATATTTAAACACAAATTTGGACACAGAGATTCTCTTGGTCTTTACTATTTATGAACTGATCATAAGAGAAGTCAGTTTTGGTGTCCTTGCTTAACAGTTCCTCTGGATGGGTGAGGTTAGAACCAAGTCCTCACCTGCAGGTCACACTATGCAGCCAGCCACGCTTCCCAGGCAGGCAAGTCTTGGCCCTTTCTTTCTACTGATGACTCACTGGCACTTGGCTCAGAAGTGCAGGGAAGATTCACTTTATTTCATCCCGCAAACCTGTAGACAAGCTGTGTCTAATTGACTCACTCTTTAAAATGTAATTTCAGTTTATTGGTAAAAGAGAACAGTCTATGACACATGGGCAACAAAAGAAAGAGTATGTGGACTTTATCAAAATTAAGAATTATGTGCATCAAAGGATACTACCAAGAAAATGAAAAGAAAACCTACTGAATGGGAGAAAATATTGCACATCATTTATCTGCTCTGAAAAAACACTTATTTATGGAATATATAAAGAACTCCTAAAACTCAACAACAACAACAACAAATGGGCAAAGGACATTAATAGGTATTTCTTCAAAGAAGATATACCAATTGCCAATAAGCACACATGATAAAATGTTCAACATCACTAGTCATTAGGGAAATACAAATCAAAACCACAATGAATTATTACCACATCATATCTACTAAAATGGTGATAAACAAAAAAGCAAACAAATGAAAACTAATAAGTGTTGGCAAGGATGTGGAGAAATTGGAACCCTTGTACATGTTGGTGGGAATGTAAAATGGTCCAACCACTGTAGAAAATAGTAAAGCTGTTTCTCAAATGGTTAAATGTAGGGCTGTCATATAACTGAGCAATTCCACATCTAGGTATAAATACAAAAGAACTGGAAGCAGAGACTTGAGCAGACTACTTGTACATCAATGTTCATAGCAACATTATTCACAATAGCTAAAATGTAGAAACAACCCAAGTGTCCTTCCACAGATGAGTAGATAAACAAAATGTGCTATATACATGTAATAGGATATTATTAAACTATAAAAAGGAATCGAATTTTGATATATGCTACAAAATGAATGGACCTTGAAAAGATTATGTTAGTGAAATACGTCAGACACAGAAGGACAAATATGGTATGATTCCACTTATATGTGCTACCTAGAATAGGGAAATTTATAGAGATAGCAAGTAAAATAGAGGTAACCAGGGACTGCTGGGAGGGAAAAAGGAGGAGCTACTGCTTGATGAGTATGGAGTTTTTGTTGAGGATGATGGAAAAGCTTTGGGCATAACTGCCGTGATAGGTACTCAACATTATAAATATATTTAAATTATACTAACTGTACATTTATGTCAAAAAGATAGATATTACGCTATATATGAAAGGGTAAACTGAGGCAAGGAAGGTCGGTGCCACAGGAAACAGGGAAAAATTTGCAACACAGAGAAAGTAAAGTTTATTATCCACTTTCCAAAGACAGAAAGGGGCCAATGCTGATAGGCAAGCGTGGCCTCGAAGGCTGGGGAGCTGGGTACATTTAAGGCTCTTGAAGGGGAGTTTAGGCTAAGAAGAAAGTCCAGAGCTTGCATTCTTTGATGTAGATAACTGAAGTCACATAAGTCTTGTTTCTAGACATCACCAGGCACTGGTATCTTGTGACTTCAGGTTGTGGACCGGAAGCTGGTTACAGACAAGTGGTAACAATACATCATTGCCAGAAGCATAAACGCCTAGAAGAGCAATTAGGACTAGACATGCTTAAGGGACTTAAAATAATTACCAGGTCCTAACCCTGGGAGGCCAGTTCTACTTCTGGCTAATGATTAAGAGGAAGGCTGAGGCGGAAGGATCGCCGGAGCCCAGCAGGTCGAGGATGCGGTGGCCGGGAACGGCCACTGCACTCCAGTCTGGGCGACAGAGTGAGACTCCAACTCAAAAAAAAAAAAAAAAAAACAAGAGATAAAAGAATAAGCTATTTATCAAAGCATGGCAGGACTAGAGCCAAAACTAATATAAAACTAAAATGGCTGCACTACTGTTAGAATTATTTTACCAAGTTCTTCTAAGTTTCTTCGGGTTCCTACCTTTCAATAAAAGAGAAAGGAATCCAGTAATATATTTCTTTTTTAAAATCTTTAATTTTCTAAATTAAAGGAATCAAATGCTCATCTTTAAAAATTAAAACAATATAAAAATGTATCATGTAACACATGCACACAAACACACAATTTATGACCCAGAGGTAATCCAGCAGAGGTATTCTAAAAATCTAGAAATATATATATATTTTTTTTAAGCACATTTTTTTCACTTAACAATGGACCATAGATATCTCACATCAGCATTTGTAGTACTACCTTACTCTTTTTCATGACTGCATAATATTCTATTAGTGGATGTGCCATTATTTCATGTGGCCAGTTTCCAATTGATGAATCTCTGCGAAACAACAAACAACTCTCTGTGCTCTATAGTTGTCTCAGTTCTCACATATACGCCACCAAGAATGTGCCATTTTTAAATTAAAGTCAGGAGTCATTTCATTTCTATAATTTGGAAATGGTCACCACCTCCGTGATCCCTGCCTCCTACTCCATAGATAGAACTGAAGACAGAGGTCAAAGTTGTGTCTTGGAAAACATACTTACTTCTTCTGTGACAGGGTCACAGGGCTCAAAAGAGGTGGTGTGTAATGAAAGGAATACAGAGTGTGTGAATTTTCTAAAGGCTTTCTTGCATTGGTACTTCCACGCAAGCTTGTTTCTGAGAAGCTAGAGGTCTCAGGGAGCATTATACATTCTGACAGGTCGTGAAGACACAGATATTCTCATCAGGCAACATCTCACACCAAAGTTTTGGAATCTTCTCTAGTGTAGTAGAGAAGCTTTTGTACTATTTCAATTCCTAAAGATAACGCACCAGGCCTGAAGCACTCGTATTTCAGGACATGGTCTGTGTGTTTCTTGCAGCTGTCCTATCACATGTTGCTTCATTCATGCTGTGAACCTAAGTCAGCCAAAGAGAAAACTCTACAACTGATATGTAATTTGCGTTTCCTTATATAAATGCACAGTTAAATGACAATATCCACACAAATAAATAAATATACATATATATATAAACATTGTGCATGTAGATATACATTTTTCCTTACAGGCACTATGTATAGTATTTATTTATTTGAAATGCCCAAATTTTCATCCATCAAGCTCTGCCCTGGTTAAAGCCCTTCATGACCCTGCCCTCCATAAAATGTCCTCTAGTCCTCCCCAGATCCCATGAATACCTTGCTGTTTGGAATTCTCAAACCTTCTACATAATTTTCAATTACAGATTAACTTGCATTGTTATAAGTGTTTCACCTGTGTCTATTCCTCTCATCTTGATAAACTCTTTTGATGATAAATGGTGTAAAGAGTTAAACTTCCTTTAAATCTGCTCTCCCCTGTTCTCCTCCCAAAAGCTGAGCACACCATGAAACCCAATATAGAATCACAGCTCACAGAATTTTAGTGCCAGAAGGAACTATGAAAGGGACTTTTTTCATAGACGAGGAACATGATCAGGCATCAGCTACTAGGATGACTGTTTATCTAAATTATGAACATTGACAATAAACACACACACACACACACACACACACACATACTTAATATACTTTCCTACCCAGGACCACTCTGAAATCAAATGGACACTATCTACTCTGACAGAACCGGACACCCTCAGAATCCTGAAGCAATCCCTGATCAGTCAAGAGGAAATCCAAGGATTCTGTCTGTACTTGTCTAAGATAGAGTTCACAAGACTTGTAATGCTATTCTTTTGTATCGTTTTATCTTACAAATGCAAAGCAAGAGCAACAAGTTGTAACTAACCCTAATATTTTCCAGTAAACCATTGAAACTAGTTTCCTAGTTCTAACTACAAAGTACTGTGTTAACAGGTTACTTAATCCTATTAGTCACATTTATGAGAAAACTCGTGGCAGAGTTTTATCATTTATATGCTAATCTACCACCTTCATAAAACATAAATAGGGCCAAACATTCAGCCCAGGATAAAGTTTCATCATCGTATAAGGGAAAAAAAAAAAAACTGGCTGGTAGTAGGGGGCAGGTGAACACAGACATCGGTCTTCCCTTCTTCACTAATGAACACAATGGTACTGGGAAATTAGAGTCCATGGCTTACTGTGACTTTGGGATAAATCAAACCTGTGCTTTCTTTCTCACATCTATAAAGCCCCAAAATAAGAAGGAATTGGATTTAGCTGGTCACTCACAGACTTTGTGAGTCCTGCAAGCCAACTGATGGTCAGAAGTGCTCCCGACAACTGGGGAAGGATTTTGCAACTCTGAGTTTGATGGTTGAGCTATAACTTCAGAATTCTGTCGTGCTTAATCTCTTAAAAATCTTCTCTTACTCTTACCTGCATACATTAGATACTAAACTGACCAGCGATCCTGTGTTATCTCTGCAACCCAGAACTAGCAAAAAAAAATTTGGCCTGCAGTAAATGTTCAAAAGATATTTACTGAGAACTGATGTGAAACTGAACAGAGTCGACAGCAGGCAGGAACTATCCCTGTCAAAACACCTTCCTACTCTCCACTGATAACATCACCCCTTTTCCTCTTTCTCATCTCCCTTAGATGAGCAGGTTGGCCCTGCCTACAGAACAACCCCCAGCTGACTCTCCTCCTGTTTGGAAAACTGACATGTGTTTACAGATGATCCCAGATTACACCATGTTCCCCACTTTCCCAAAATATCATGCGTCAAAACGCAGCATGAATATAGATAATCAAATGAGCACTGATGTTCCGCCTAAAGGCCTTCCACTAGCTGCAGGAAGAATATTAATTATGTGTTCTATTTGTTTTCATAGCCTAAGGGGAAGCCCAGCAACAGACACCAGCACATCTTTCATCTGGTTTCCTGTCTGGGGGAAGGGAAGGCTGGCTCTCTTTCCACAGACATTCTCATTCAACCTTATCCATTTAGTTCAAGGTACTATGAGCCAGCAAAACATACCTAGGTATCTGAAATAGGATGGGGGAAATCCTTTTTCCAACCAGTAGTGGCACTAGTAAAATATAAAAACAATCCAACCTTCAAACAGTTCTGAAATGACTTGTTTCTACATCTGTTCAAACACAGGATATTCTTTCTTTAACGGTTCATTATGACTATCAGAATATTTTGCTTCTCTGATTCAATTTCTGTTTTTCAGACTAAGTTTGCTTATGTTCCAAATTTCATACATTTATGGATTTTTTAGAACTTCTGTGTCCTCAATTATTAGGGATCTTTTTTATCTAAATCACTGACCTAAAGATATGTGTGTTAATGCCTAGATCTTTCTATAAACATCCTAGGTATTAACACTCTTATGTTGCAGTAATTATCACCAAAAAAAAAAAATGGAATAGCAGCTGTACTTATAATTTTATTTTTGACATTTTTTTTTGAAATTGATTTTACCATAAATTGAGATTTAGAAGGAAGAATATGTTTAAGGAAGAAACAAATATCTATCACCTAATCTAGAATTTGCTATATTTGGGCTTTAAGAAAAATTGCTCACTTTTCTAGCAAATTTGGAAACCATCTCTTAAAACAATTTTTAGATGAGAAATTGCTCACTTTTCTAGCAAATTTGGAAACCATCTCTTAAAACAATTTTTAGATAAGAAGAAAGATTTTCTGATTATACTTTGGCAGGCACTAATCTTGGACAGTATAAGCCTTACAAGTACTTTATTGACCTAGCTTTTATAACACACTCAGCATGAATCGCTCCCTCTATCATAGTTCTTTTAAAAGAACATAATAATAGGTTTACTGCATTAAGAAACAATAAAGATTATATAAACGAGTCAGTCAAAAAAGTACAAATGGGACTTGCCAAATGGCAATGGTTGCCCTAGATTTTCAAGGTACATAATTGAGGTAAGCATGATTACAGCCAGCTATGCTCAAGGGTGACTGTCGCCCTCTCAGTGATTCCAGACCACACAGTATCCTCAACCGCGGTGTCTCACATTACATGTCGCTTAGGACCATGGTGCCCTGTGGGTGGTGAAATACAAACCATGCCACTGAGAAAACAAGCCTACCACATTTCATACTTCCCCATGTCAGCTCTTCCACTGCACTTCCAATTATCCTTTCATTGCCTATCTCCCCACAAGGGCAGAAATAGGGTGCAGCCAGTGAGGCACATGATCTGGGAAGAAAACTTGAGGATATCAAAAAACTTAACCAACCTGCATTTGCAACTTGTTTTACTTGCCCTACCCTAATCTCAGCCCTGGTTCCAATAAAATTATATTTACAAGAACAAGCCAAGTTATGGGCCATGGTTTACCAATTTGATTTTTTTCCATAAATATTAGGTAGAATTCACCAGTAAAATCATTTAGGCCTGGTTATTTCTGTTTTGAAAGGTTATTTAATTATTGATTCAATTTTTAAGATAGATTCAGCCCTGTTCAGGTTATTTCTCCTTATATGAGTTTTAACAGACTGTGTTTTTCAAGGAATTGGTCTATTTTACCTAGGTTATCAAATTTTTGAGCAATGAGTTGTTCATAATATTCCTTTCTTATTCTTTTAATGTTCATAGGATCAATAGTGATGGTCCCGATTTTATTTCTGATATTAATAATTTGTGTTTTCTCTCTTTTTTTTTTAGTTAGCCCAGCAAGAGGTTTATCAATAGTATTGATCTTTTCAAAGAATCAGCTTTTAGTTTGGTTGATTTTTTAAGTGGATTTTTTTATTTTCAATTGTATTGATCTCTGCCATAATTTAGATAGATAGATAGACTGATATGATTTCCTGGTTACTTTGCATGTTATTGATATCAGGTCTTTCTTCTATTCTAATATATACATTCAGTGCTATAAGTTTTCCTCTAAGCACTGATTTTGCTGCATCCTCCACATTGTGATGAGTTGGATTTTTATACACTTCTATGTGTTAGTCTGTTTAAAAATCAGGTAAACTATATACGATTTCCAAACACTTACTAATAAATAGTTCTCTTTGGAGATTCATTATGGTTAGAAAAGACATAATGGGGAGGAAAAGTAATGAGCAAACAGGAGAGAGTGCCCTGTACTGACTTCCCCTGAACTATTTATCGTGAAGAGTGACAGATACAACTTTCTAACACATAGAGCATATGCCAGAGAGCCCAGAACAAAACCAGTCAGTCTGTTCACCTCTGAACCTGGTGATGTCTGGCACTAAACATTATGGTCCGAGTGGTGTACTAGGGCCAGCTTGGGTCTGCTCTGGAAAGTCAATTGCTCACTCGATTGTAGCTGGAAACTGGCAATGATGGGAGTATTTGCAGGAAAATTGGCACATACTCCAAATCAGGGTTTTTTGTTTGTGTTTTGTTTTTTGAGAACTAGCCCACTAATGCCAGATTTCAACACCTACAAATTCCTCTAGCTTTCTAAGTTTTCTGAGCACAAGCAAAAGCACAAACAAAAACAAAAAACAAACAAAAAAACCCCAACTATTGTATGTAAAAATTGTAGGATCAGGAGCTCCTAGATCATGATTCCTCCAGATGTGGTGGCTACGTCAGTTCATCTGAGGAAAGGAATTCTTCTTTCAAGCAGCAATTCACAACGTGGCTGGGCAATAGTCCAAGACAGATTTTCTGAGAGCACTCACATATTCTATAAACATACTAAAAATATTCTTCAACCAACTTTCATAGGGTTAAACTTAAGTGAAGTGATTCATTCAAATGTACAAGCTGAAAGGAACTAAAAATGGAAGCCACACTTGGGTTATTATTTACTCTGTGGTGGTTGGGATCAAGATTTTTTCCTGGAAGTAAATATCATTCAGTAGTATCAAAATAAAGCAGTTACTTGAGGCTTGAGGTTTGAAGAGCTTGGGCAATAACTGAGGGGGAAAGTTTGAATAGAAGAGAAAAAATTTTCCTACAAAGCTAAAAATAACCTTAGAATCATTATGTATATAAATGCATATTTCTAATTATAATTTGAGTGGACATCTGGCCTTAAAATCTAATTACTGCCACAAAGAAAGAATAGAGATCTACTCATCTAAAACTAAATGGCTATATTTAATTACTTACAAATAAAAATGTTACCAAACAAGTTATCTCATCTAATTAGTCTGGCAAATATTTTACAAACACATAAATAGAGGCACACACACAGAACGAGAGAGACATATGTGAAAATTTATACATGTGCTGCCCCTAAATTTCTTCCACTTCCCTCCAAAAACTGAATAAAAGCCCGGCTAGGTGGCTCAGCCTGTAATCTCGTGCTTTGGGAGGCTGAGGTGAGTGGATTGCCTGAGCCCACGGGTTCGAGACCCACCTGGGCAACTTGGCGAGACCTCATCTCTACAATAAATCAAAAAAATCAGCCGGGCATGGTAGTGCATGCCTGTAATTCCGGCTACTTGGAAGGCTGAGGCGGAAGGATTGCTGGAGCCCAGCAGGTCGAGGCTGCAGTGGCCGGGAGTGGCCACTGCACTCCAGTCTGGGCGACAGAGTGAGACTCCAACTCAAAAAAAAAAAAAAAACTGAATAAATAAAAAGCACTAGTATAGGCAGCCCTCTATATCCAGGTGCTACACATCTATGGATTCAACCAATCACAGATTGAAAAGTATTCTGAAAAAAGAAAAATGTGTCTGTATTGAATATGTACAGAATTGTTTGGTCATTATTCTCTTAACAACACAGTATAATAAAGACTAACATAGTATTTACATGGTATTCAGTATTTTAAGTAATCTAGAGATGATTGAAAATATACAAGAGTATGTTCGTAGGTGGTACGCTAATACTATGTCATTTTATATCAGGACTTGAGCATCCACAGATTATGGTATCCGAAGGAGGTCCTGGAACAATTCCCCCACAGATACCAAGGAACAACAGTGCGATTATTGTGTAGCAGTTACAGCCTAGGAAGTAGCTTCACAGACACTATCCCACTTGCTTATCATTCGTTAATGAAAAAGACAAAATTGCAACAAATTTAGTCAAGTGATGTAACTGGCTTTTATTTTCCATTCATGAATGGGGAAACATCTCCTCTAAAAATTTAGGAAAGTTATAAAATGACCTTCATGTTCTGACCCCCGGGGAAGAGGCAAGACCAATCAACGTATTTTTTCTTAAACAGTGGACCTCGGTGGCTCATGCTTGTAATCCCAGCACTTTGGGAGGCTAAGGTGAGAGGATTGCTTGAGTCCAGGAGTTCGGGACCAGTCTGGAAACATAGTAAGACCTCATCTCTAGATAGATAAATAAATAAATAAATTTTTAAATGGACTTGAAACTTCTTGAGAAGATGAGAAGTCATTGAAAGACAAAAATGGCTTCATTCTCCAGGGACCCCATCTTCCCCCACACTTTCCTCCTGGGCTGACTCCATAATGGCTCAGGACTGGGAAGTGGGAATGTGGGTAGCACCTGATAGCCATGGGATGTGTTTTATAGACAGCATCTATTGTAAAACCTAAGAATGGCATTTGAAACCTTTTTCAGACTTTGTACTCCAGCAGACCAAATTCCTACCTAGACCCAGAGCACCAGGAAGTCCTCTAACAGTCACAGGACCGCAAGGAAGACAGTCTCAACACCCCCTCCCCACCATGAAATCATCAACCAATCAACAGCCCCTATCCCTCTGCCTACTAAGCACCCTTTAAGAACTCTATTTTCCAAATCCTCACTATTTTTACATTGTAATGGCTGTGTCAGTTTTGGTTTTTCTGGGCAGTAGGCATAAGAACCCAGTTCAGCTACAACACTCAGATGAACTGAGCAGTGGAGTATGACTTTATGGGCAGAGAAAGGGCTGAAGAAAGCAGAAACAGGGAGCAAAAAGTGAATTGGGGGTTTTGAAATTACTTTCCTAACGGGGATTTTTAAAAAGGTGGGGGAGAGGGTGGACTTACTCATCATATCAGCTAAAACCAGCCTGTTTGGGGATTTGGCTATTCTCTCTCCTGGTTTCTTAGAAGGGCAGACAAACAATTTGGTTTCAGTTTGGTGATGTGGAACTTTAGCATAAGTGACTCCATTTTGGATTGGTCTTATGGGGACTAGGACAGGAGCTTAGTCCAAACCAATTAATTTCTACAAATTGTATCTAACATTAGTAATGTAAACATTATTAATATTTTAGTTTTACAGAGGAGAAGACAACCTCTGAGAGATTAACTGACCTGCTCAAGGTCCCACTGTAAGCCAGCATATGAATCAGGACAGAAATGCAATTTTTTAAAAACTAGGCTCCTCCATCTTTCTTTTATCACACACAAACCCTTGCTCCGTTTTGCCACTTACCCCTTATGGCTGCCCTGAACAAAACTTTGACCAGACCCCATCTGTAGTATCATACAGAATTAGCCAGGGACCAAGAATTTTCTTGTCTCCTTTCTTATAACCTCCATGATACACTGGGTATCAGTCCAGAAGAGTTGAGGACTTGCCCCTGTAGGTAAGGAATGTATCTATACAGGCCTAAAACCTGAGCGAGAAGAGAGGGCCTTGCTAACTCAATCGCATTCATCCTGAGCACAGCCCTGCTTGGGTTTGGTTTTACATAATACAGAGAGCAGCATAGTTAATGTTTAACTCAACATGCTTTAAAAGACAGTTTCCAGTATGTCATGGATTCTTTTTGGATTCCCCGGTACAGACGTAGAGAAAATAACTTTTAAGTCAAATGAGTTGCTAAAAGTGAAGTCATTTGTGTTCCCAGAACATCTAAATTTGCATCTATCTATCTGGCTTATGTTATTTACCTCTTTTTAAAAGTGTTTGATTCCTCTAAAAATCAAAACTACCTGTCAGTATCACTAAAAGGTTTAAGCCATTCTGTGACAGAGAGGGGCTAAAAGCAGTTAAAATTATTCCTTTTAAAAATCAACCTGCAAGCTCCAGAGCTAGACATGGGTTGTGAGAAAACCAAATAGCCAAAGGTCGCTCTCCTGGAAATGCAAGATAGTAATCCATTCACAACCTTACCCCCACATCCTCTCTTTGTGAAGTTATCAGTTTACAACCCCTGCTTGTCATCTATACCCTGGAGACAATTTGTCTTTTGAAAATCTGGTTTTACTAAATACAACCTTGCAGATTCCAAAGAAAAATGTATAGCCATACAACCCAACCCCCTCCCTTACCTAAACTAACAGATAAAACCCCTCTCCTCTTTCTCCTGGTTGCTCAGCGCAGACACTAATAAACCATTACTTCCTAAGCTACTTCCTAAAATAGCCTCGATGTCACGGTCTCTCTGTTTCCTCACAATAATTCCGATAAATTTTTGTTAATGCTTAAAGATTTTTGTTTGGTTATTACCTATGACATTCATGAGCTTTATTCATATGTGTCTGAGACCTCATGCAAAGTGCATATTCTGACCATAAAATGTGGATATGAATGACTGTATTTCATACCCATCTCAAAGACTAAGCATTTAGGACAAATTTTAGGAATTAGAAAAAAAATGTAGCTTTTTCTTCAAGTATTTGGAAACCCAAACTAAATTTAGAAGGATGCCTTTGAATGTCAACATTCTCTGGATTTTTTGTAATGTACAAACATAGACAAGTAACCAGGTAATAGAAGTAGTAGAGAAAAGTTCAACAAACTGGAAACATCCTGTTAAAAACTGGACTCTTCCATCTTTCTTTTTCAAAAACCTATCTTGCCACTTTCCCATCATGTATGAAGTACTTGATTAGTGTTTGAATTACCCAAATGCCCTTTTGCTTTGCCTCAGGAGGACAATCCACTTATAATCATGGTCACCATTTGAAACCAAACAGACTAATACTCACCAGTGTTAAGAACTATCTGTTTGCTCCAGACAGACCCTCTCCAGTCATTTTATTAAGGTACCATCTCAAGATACGAGGAGTAGGCTCATAGTTCACTCTCCAACAGGGAAGTGAGGAATAGCATTTTCTAAAATTAAGCTTGTATGCATTAAATATCCAGAACAGATTAGCTGAGGAAAGCTAAATGGAAGTATTGCATTGTTATTTAATTAATGTTAAAGCTCGCTCCCCCCACCTTCTAAAACGCCTCTTTGATAGTGTAGGGTAAAATAAAAACCAGATCAGTCCTTATATTTAAATATAAGTTTGCCATGCAAATTATTTCCATCTTGACTACGGTTTGCCAGCAAAGGAGTAGAAAAGGGTAGAAGTTGGTTCAGTAGCCCAATACACATGACCCAGTTGGCCACGTTAGACTGCTTACCTTTGGTTAGGTAGCTCAGATTCCAGGGGGCCCCATCAACCTCCAAAGAGAAAGCATGGAATGGGTTCACAGAGGAGGGAGGTCTAAGTTGAGTGCTCCTGCCACTTCCTATTAAAGATGAACATTCCTTAAGAATCAACCAATCACCCAGGCTCGGTTGCTCAGCCTGTAATCCCGCGCCTTTGGGAGGCCGAGGTGAGTGGATTGCCTGAGCCCGCGGGTTCGAGACCCGCCTGGGCAAATTGGCGAGACCTCATCTCTACAATAAATCAAAAAAATCAGCCGGGCGTGGCAGCGCGTGCCTGTAATTCCGGCTACTCTGAAGGCTGAGGCGGAAGGATCGCCGGAGCCCAGCAAGTCGAGGCTGCGGTGGCCCGGAGCGGCCACTGCACTCCAGTCTGGGCGACTGAATGATACTCCAACTAAAAAAAAAAAAAAATCAACTAATCTTAGAGTTCTCTCTTTGTTTCAATTTCTCAATTAATGAAAATCACTGCTCACAAACACAAGTAGCAATTTCCTCTCTTCTTTAAAAGCATTAGGAAGGAAACACCCAGGGAATCTGTTTACATTTTGATGGTAGCTTTTGTCCTTTATTTTACTTCCAAAGTCCATGTTGCATTGCCTAACTTGACTGATAACTGCTTCATTTACAACCCAAAAGGTTAAAAAAAGTGATCAAGGGAATTTAAATAGGTAATCCCAACTGAGATCTCTGGCTACTAGAGAAACTACACTAAACCTGCCACTGCCCCCACCCCCGCCCCCACCCCAGTTCCAGCTACTTGGAAGGCTGAGGTGGTAATCCTGCTATTTTAACTCCCTCAGGGGATCTATTCTCACCTCCACACCCCAAGTGTAAGCAAAATTTTGTTTTGAAAATACATGTGTGCATTTTTCCCTCTTGGGAAAGGATCCAGAGATCCGACCAGATTTTCAAAGATATTCTGAGATCCAAAAGTATTTGGAACCACCACTGTGAAGTGGAGAAATAGAATTACAATCAGCAAAGTCTTTAAAAAAGAAAAAAGGAAATCAACTTGGTGCTCCCTGTACTAAATGGAAGTCTCCCTGGGGCACTGCTCTAGCAAGGAGGATTAAGGCTGTTAAAACCATCAGCCAGATAAGCTTCCTGTGGGCTCCCAGTGGGATAACCCTCCACTGAGAATCTGGGGGATTTCTTGCTCATGAATGTAGTGTACTTCCATAACATCATTCAGAAACAAACCAAGAAAAAGAAGTGAGATTCCTAGAATTACTTACCTATGAGACACAGGTAAATCAGCACACATGGCTGAACTCTATGAGACCTCTTTCACTGGAGAAACCGTTATTACTCCTATTCCTTGCCTTAGAAATGACTGATGCCCATCTAAAGCTAACTCAAATGAAAATGGATTAAAAAAAAATTTTTTTTTCTCCACCTTCTCCTTCTCTGAAAGAAACATTTAAAATAATGTTTTCATTGAAGTATAACAAATATACAGAGGAGTGCACAAATTTAAGTATACATGTTGAAAAATTGTCACAAAAGTAAACATGTCCATATAACCACCACCCAGGTCAATACATTTTTTAAAAATCAGCATTTTCCTGATGACTAAAAATGATTAATGAGGCTGAGAATTTTTCATATATATATAAATACACACACATATATATGTACATATATGTGTACATTCATATGTATATATAGGCGCATATGGTTATATGTGTGTGTTATTTGGATATTACCCTTAATAAAGTGGCTTTTCAAGTATTTTGCTCCTTTGTGTACTAAGATGCCTGTGCTTTTTAACTGATTCGTAAGCAATAATTTGTATATCTGGATATGAGTCATTTGTCAGTTACATGTGTTGCAAATATCTTCTCCCACAATGTTAGTAATCCTTCCCTCCCACAAAGGTATCTGTGATTAATACAATTTTGATTAATGTTTGGTTTGTATCCTGTTTAAGAAATCTTTGCTTACCCCAAAGTCATGTAAATATTCTGCTATGTTCTAGAAAATGTATTGAATTACCATTCACATTTAAAGATACAGCCCATTTGAAACAGTTTTTTATGTGTATGAGATAGAAGTCCAATTTTAATTTTTCTATATGGGTATCTATCTGATTGATCCAGCTCCATTTATTTTTAAAATGCCATTTCCCATTGCTCTGCAGTGCTTCTTTGTCATAAATCCAGTGTACACATATGTATGGTTATTTGACTGCTTATTAGATTGGTTCATTTATCCATTCTTGTACCAGTTATACGTTGTATTAATTTCTCTACCTAAACAAAATCTTGACATTAGTAGTATAACTTTTCTAACTTCTTTGTTTTTCAAGATTGTCTTGGCTATTCTTGTCCCTTTCCATATCCATATAAATTTTAGAACCATCTCATCAATTCTCCCACACCCAAACAAAGCAATTGGGATTACCTTGAATCTATGTATCAATTTGGGAAGAATTGGCAACTTTACAATACCAAGCCTTTCCTCCATTTATTTGAATTTCTTCTATTTTTAAAATTTCTTTCAATAATGTTATATAGTTTCTGTGTAGATGTCTTATGAGGGAAGACCCAAAAAACCCAGAATTTATTTATTAAAAATTGTGTATTTTTTTCTTACATGTTTAAACTTCAGTCACCTCCAAAGTACTTTCTGTTTGATGCAATACACCTATTGTGACACTTCTTACACAGTTCAAAACAGTCAGTCATATGTCTTGAGAAGACCCAAGAAGACCCAGTTTTTGAACTCATCAGTTTCAATGCCTTTTAATACTTCTACTGTTTTTTGTTTCACCTCTTTCATGTCGGCAAAAGGTTTCCCTTTGAGGATTTTTTTTCATTTGGAGAAACAAACAAAAAAGTTGCTCAGAGTGAGATCAAATTAATAGGGAGGGTGGGGCACAGGGGTTATGTCATATTTGGTCAAAAACTGCTCAACACTCAGCATGGTGGACAGGTGTACTCATAAACCACCTATCATGAAATGGACAGATATGTTGAAAGAATCTCCAAAAAAAAATTCACAGCCTCTCACAACATTAGCTGGTATTCTGATGCCAATGGATTTCTAGAACACTTACCTAGTGGAGGATGCCTGTACTACAAAAGAACCACCATCTAAAAGATAATTGAGTTTGTGGCGGTCCCCTCTTGTCCACACCTTTCATTAGATTTATTTCTAAGTACTGATATTTATAAACTATTCTAAGTGATGATATTCAATAATATTTCTGATTGTTTATTGCTATATAAATATTTTTCATCTTCTTCCTTTTCTTCCTCTTCTTTTCTTCTGAGACAGAGTCTTGCTATATTGCCCAGGCTAGACTTGAGCTCCTGGGTTCAGCAATACTATTCATTTTTATATATGAATCTTGCAGCTAGTGATCTTACTTAATTCACTTATTAAGTCTAAAAGTAGATTTAGTTGCAATTTCTATGCCATATCAAGTCATCTATGAATAATGACTTTTTCTTCCTCTCTAACTAATCCTAAAACCTCTTACCTTTCCTCCTACTTCTCCTTCTCCCCTTCCTTCTTTGGATAGAACTTCAGTATCATGTTGAATAGAAATGATTACCATTTCTATTTTTGTATTTGTCTACAAAATCCATATCACAAATGACTGCTATAAATTGATGACAAACACACACACACACATATATGCCTTCTACAAACCATTAAGAAAAATACAAATAAAATGGTTTAAGAAGGAGAACAAAAATTCACAGAAAAGAAATTCAAAAGGCTTTTTAAATGAAAACAAGCATTCTTGTCTCAGTTCCAATTTCAGAGGAAAGTTTCAGAATTATATTATCAAGTATCAAGTTTTCAGAATTATATTATCAAGTATCAAGTTTGCTATTAGATTTTTGTAGATCCACATTTGAAGATTAAGAAAACTTTCTTTTGTGGAAATCAGTTTCTAAGATGGTCTCAAATAATTCTCACATCCTGATAGTCAAGTCTTTGTATAGTATTCTCCTGCACTGAATCATGGTTAACCTATGTGTTCAAGAGAATATAGCAGAAACGATGAGTGGCTTTCACAATTATGTCATCTAAGACATTTTGATTTCTACCTAATCTCTCTGGAGTTTTTTCATCTTTCTTGAATCACTGACCCTGAGGGAAGTCAGTCATATGTCTTGAGAAGACCTAAGTAGCTATGTAAAGAGGTTCACATGTGATAACACTGATGAAAGAATAGTGTTTCCCAGCAACAATCAACACCAACTTGCCAACAATGTGAGTGAGCCAGTCTGTAAGTATATCTTTGAAGTCAAGCCTTGATATAACTGCAGTTCTAGCCAAAATATTGATTAAGACCTCATGAGTGATTCAGAGCAAGAATTGCCAACCTAAGCTGCTCCCAAATTCCTGATCCACAGAATACATAAAGATGATAAGTGTTTATTACTGTTTTGAGACACAGAGTTTTGGGGTGATTTGTTATGCAGCAATAGTCAGCTCCTATTCTTTCTTTACCAGAAATTTTTATCTTAAGTAGGTGCTAAATTTGCCAAATGTTTTTTCTGCACCCAATAAGATGATCATATATGTTTTCTCATTTTTTGCTCATGCATGAGTAGAATAAATTCCCAGTAATGAAGTTTCTGAATCAAAGATGATATGCATCTTAAATTTTTATTGATACAGCCAAATCATTCCTCAAAGAGGATATATCAATTTACACTCCCACCACTGGGAGTGGTTTACCTGTTTCCACATAGCCTTGCCAACAGAGTAATATCAACTTACTGACTTGTCTAATATGATAGGTTTTAAAAAGGCATTTCTTTGTTTTTAATGTGTCTTTTGTTAATATAAGTGACATTGAGTATGCGTGTAATTAGGTGCATAAAATTTAAAATTATTATATTTTCCCAGTTTACTACTCTTTTATTGTTGTGAACTATACCTCTAACTTTAATAATACTTACTTTCTCTGATATGATTGCATGGTGTACCTTTTTCCATTTGTTTGCTACCAGTGTTTCAGTATCCTTATATTCAGTGCATGGTTCATAAGCAGCATATAATTTGAATGTTTCTTAATCTATTCTAATCGTCTTTATCTTTTAATTTGAGTATTTAATCTCTTTATGTTTAATATAATGACAGATACACTCTATTTTTAATATCCTGTGTTACTATTTACTCCCTGTTTTTCCCACCTATTCTATGTCCCTTTTATGTCTTTTTTTAGATTGGAAAATATAGTTTATTTAAAAAGATAGTTAGAGAGAAAGAAGGAGGAGATTCACCTCCTCAAGGTAGGAAAGGGAGCCAAAGTTTAAGGAAACATGGCCTGACCAAAGCTCAAGGATCACATGACCACACCATAGCTTAGCAAGGCAATGACCTCCTTTTATGTCTTCTAAGTGCTTTTTATTACAATTTTCCCCTGTATTTGCTTGTTAATTGTACTTTTTGAAAAACAATTCTTTCAATGGTTACTCTAGAGATTACAATATTCACCCTTGACTTATCAAAGTCAAATATAAATTGTTGCTTAACCACTTTTCAGACAATGCAATAACCTTAGAACATCTTAACTCCATTTAACTATTCCTGCCTTTTATACCATTGTTTCATGATTTTTAATTCAATACATAGTTAAAAACCCACAAAACATTTAAATTTTTGTTTTACATGTTCACTTTTAATTTAGATTTATTTAAATATTTCCCCTTTAACTTCAATCTGAGAATTAGCTTTCTTGTCCAAAAAACTTCCTTACTATTTCTTCAGTGCATGTCTGCTGTTGATAAATCATCTACATTTTTTATAAGTTGTTTCTCTTCATTTCTCAAAGACATTTTTATTGAATTTAGAATTCTGAGTTCCCAGTTACTTCCAGTGCATTGAATTTATAATTCTATTGTCCTTTGGCTTCCATTACTACAGTTGAGAAATCAGCTGTCAGTCTAGTTGTTGATCCTTTAGGGACAATACATCTTTTTTCCTGAGGATGCTTTTTAAGATTTTGTATTTGTCTTCAAAATCCATATCACAAATTACTGCTACAGATTGATAGGACATACAAACCATTAAGAAAAATGCAAATAAAATAGTTTAAGAAGAACAAAATTCACAGAAAATAAAAACAAATGACAAATGAAAAGCTGTTCAGTCTCACTCATATTAAAAGAAATGCAAATTAAAATAATAAAGAAATACCATTTTAAAGCCTATAATATTAGACAAATCAGTAAGTTGATGCCACTTTGTTGGCAAAGCTATGAGGAAACAGGCATTAATGGTGGCAGTGTAAATTTATTTACCCTTTTTGAGGGACTATTTGGCCATATCTATCAAAATTTAAAGTACACATTATCTGTTAAGCCAGAAATTTCATTTCTGGAAATTTATCCTACTCACATATATGCAAAGCAATATTTTATATTAAAATGCACCTTATTTTTAAGGTATGATAAGACACCCAGACACAGAAATGACTATCATGGAAAAAGAAAGTTTTCACTCACAGTTCCCTAAAACCAAGAGACACATCGTGCCATGTAGGGGCATATGGGGGAACACCAGGGTCAGTTAGGAGGCAGAAGGAATGAGAATGGGTAGATGAGAGTCTTTATAGTAGTTTTATGGAAAGAAATGAATGAGGCAGAATAAGCAGGGTCAAGAGGTTTAATATTGACTAATTTGAATAATTTCAGTTGGCTCTGGGGCATAGAGATTGCCTGATACCTGGCCCTGAAGTCATTAAGACAGATGGATAGTGGCTGGGAGTATAAGAGCTCAGTGAAGGAGGCAGTTGGGGAATGAGTGCTGGATCGGTTAGTTTACATGGGAAAGGTACCCTCCAAAAGGAGTTATTTGCTGTCTCTAAGAGCTGTCTAGTCCTGGAGGGGCAGTCACCTCCTAGTCAGTGAGGCCCCCAGATACCAGAGCATCAAGAAAATAATACAATATAGTTAATATCCATTTATACAAAGTTACTCATTGCAACATTGTTTACCCTAGCAAAAATGGAAATTATCTCAAGTCCATCAGCAGGAAACAGAGAAATATATTGTGAAGCATCCACTCAATATACCACTATAAAAATAAATAAAAACTAGTACTTTATGTACTAATTTGAGGGGCAGTTTAGTTCAGTGGTTAAGAGAATGAGCTCTTAACCCAATAGGATTATAGCACAGCATTCCCACTTTTAAGAGATAAGATTTTTAAAGATTTTTTCATAGTAGAGAATGCCAATCTACAAAGAAAACTAAACTTGCTCCTCCTTCACCAGGATATTTTTATAAAGAACAGTTGACAATGCTTCGTTATGTAGGTTTGTAATTACAGATGTCAAGGGAATGAGCCCCCATTGGCTTGGTAAGGCCAATGTTAAATAAGACTGAGGTAATTATCATGGACTACCTAAAACAAATTCCAGGAAGTAAATGTGAAATCCTCAGTGCAATACATCAGACCACTGGCCTTGATTCTACCAGCAGGAAGCAACTGTAAGAGAATAGGTTATAAATAAAAGTATTTGAGGCAAAAATAGAGCAAGGTGTTAACACATCTCCTCCAGATTTTATTTTACTGTCTTAACGTTTTTGATATTTTGTCCATCCCTCCAATTTCTGTCAGATTTCTTTTGGAAGAGCTCATTATAGAATTTTCTTGCTGTTTTTCAAAATCTTTCACAACAGGAAACTGAGGTTATGTGGTAAAGTGGAGAGAGTTGGGAACTTGGAGAAGGAAGACTTGTTTTAATTAGTAATTTTGCAATAAACTATCTCTATGACCTCTTGACTCTCTCTAAGCCTCAGTTACTTCTGATGTAGAATGGATAATAGTGAAACCTGCTCTACTTTACAGACTTGCTATTAATATAAAATGACTTAATATATGTAAATGTTAAAGCACTGTACAATCTTGAGGTATAATCTATCCATCCATCAACCCAAGTATGGCAGCTGAATTGTCTACCTAAGATCTATTTTCTTATCCAGGCCTGGTAGCTCATGCTTATAATCTTAGAAATTTTGGAGGCTGAAGTGAAATGATCCCTTGAGACCAAGAGTTCAAGACCAGACTGGGCAACATAGCAAGACACCAACTCTATTAAAAAAAAATTTGGCCGGGCGCAGTGGCTCAAGCCTGTAATCCCAGCACTTTGGGAGACTGAGGCGAGAGAATTGCCTGAGCCTGTGGGTTCAAGACCAGCCTGGGTTACATGGTGAGACCTCACCTCTACAATACATCAAAAAAATTTAGTCGGGTGTGGTATAGTTCTGGCTACTTGGAAGGCTGAGGCAGAAGGATTGCCTGAGCTCAGGAGATTGACACTGGTGTGGCTGTGAGTGTGCCACTGCACTCCAGCCTGGGAGATGGAGTGAGCCTCTAACACACACACACACACACAAAAAATTAAAAATCTATTTTCTCCATTTCACTGACTAACAGAAACCCAAGTTTATGAGGGAGAAGAAGGTATTATGCATAGCTTAAAAACTACATTTTCAGTGCCTCCTTCAATCTCAGAAGTCTGCTGAAAACTTCTTGGAAATATTTGTTTTATAAATATGAATGCTACCTCTTCCCCTTTGTTTCTTTCTTTTTCTTCCTGCTTAGAATGTAGACGTGATGTTAAGAACAGCAAAAACACAACAATGAGGGAAAAGTCAAGAGATTACAGAGACCTCAAGCCTAAAATCCTTGGGCACTTGAACCAACAGTAATCACTACTTGTGCTCAGATTTCACAATGCATGAAAAATAAGAATAAACAACCAAACATATGGAATTTAAGCATTGGTAAATGTCAACTCTTGGCTCTCCAGGAAAAAAAAAAAAGTCATGATTTTTAGCATTTGTCATTTTTTGCAGTATTAATTCTCCTACTAGGGCTGTTTTCAAACTGCCAATACGATGTCACTGAATGCAAATATGAGATAAGATTCATGATAACACACCGTTTTATAGTACCCCAACCACATAGGGACAGTAGATGCAAACAACCTAAGGAACATAGAGTAAAACAATTAGGAAGTGATGAGTTTGAGTACTTATTACCTTTGTTTGTAATATACGATGGGGGGATAAAAAACAAAACAGAACTATCTTTTGGAGGGCAAGCCCCTTGTAGTACATGCAGAATTTGTTCCTCCTAATAAAATGGTCAACCAAAGTCTTTATCTGGAAGTTTCTAGAAGGTTGCATCATGGTTTGCAGAAGAAATGCCCTGAATTGTGGCAAACAGGTGACTGGTTCTTCCACCATGATAAAGTACCTGCTCACACTGTGCTGAGTGTTCAGTAGTTTTTGACCAAAAGTGGCATGATCCCTGTGCCTCATCCTCCCTATTCACCCAATCTCGCCCCGGGCAACATTTTTTGTTTCCCTGGACGAAAAAAGTCCTCAAAGGGAAATGTCTTGCTGATGTGAAAGACATAAACCAAAAAATGGCGGAAGGCACCGAAACTGACAAGCTCAAAAGCTGTTTTGAGCAGTGGAAAAAGCATCTCAGTAGGTGTATTGCATCAAACGAAGAGTTCTTTGATGGTGGCTGAAGTTTAAACATGTAAGGATAAATGCACAATTTGTTATAAATAAATTCCAGGGGTTTTTTCTTTGCTCCCCCTAATTTATTTATATATTTATACCATTTAATTTTCAGTGATGGCTGTATTTAACAACTGATCTGCAAAATTCCTGAAAATTCAGTTGTCAGCTCTTATCCAACACATCACTGAGTTTAAGGCAATATTGTTGTTACCTGTTACCCCTAGAAGAAAACAATCTTAACGAATACATCAGCAAATGTTTTGTTTCCCAACATTCTTCTTGCGTCTTTACTTCACTAAGAGTTCCTCACTTAGTTCATTGTTGCTTTTATGTTTTCTCTCATCTTCTTTTCATTATTTTCCATTGTTCAAAAAGATAAAATTCCATATACTAGAAGCCTTTCTTGAAAACTCCATGCTTGCAGTGAACAGACCCTAAGGTAACCTCCCATGTTCATGTCCTCTATAATTTCCTTCCCTGTGACTTGCTTCTAAAAGAGAAAATGGCAAGAATAATGAGATGTTGCTCCCATAACTACCTCAGGATACACCTAGCTGAGGCTCCATCTTGCTAGAATGCACTAGAGATATTCTTGGTGGCTTGAAAAGTAGCAATATGGAGGAAGTCCAGGTGTAAAGGAATTGCTGATAGTCCTCCAGGACCTGAGCTTCCATCCAAAAGTCACAAAAGGACAGATCTTTAGTCATACAATCACAAGGAAACAGATTCTACCAACAACCTGTGTCTGCTGGAAAGAGGATTATTCTCTAGTCAAGCATTTAGATGAGACTGTAGCCTAACCAAAACCTGGATAGAAGCCTCGTGGGACACCAAGAAGAGCACCCAGTCAAGCCAACACCAGGATAACAGACTAATGTGATGTTGAACAGAGTACCCAACCTGACCTACACCTGGAAAACAGCCTTGAGGGATGCCCCGCAGAGCACTCAGCAAAGCCAGGAACAGACTCCAACCCACAAAAACTCTGAGTTAATTAATGTCTTGTTGTATGTTGTTATGTCTCTGTAATGTGTTACACGGCATAGAAAATTAATACAATTCCTAATCATAGTTCCTCCTCTCTGCCTCTCATGACCACTGAAATTCTATACCATGAACTTTTAACATTACTCAGGAGCACTGTGATATGGACTTAGCATTTGTTCATTCAAAGAGGCTCATCCACATTGGAAGATGGACACATTGGTTATTGTTGCCCAGATATAGTCAGACCTGTTCTGTTCCAAGGTTAACAGTTTGAACAACACACATTCATCAAGTGCATATGCAGCATGAATCCAGGAGGGATAACTATTTTGGGGTTTTTTTGTTTTTGTTTTTGTTGAGAAAGCAGGATTTATTGAGAAGACAGAAAAGCTCCCACAGTGGGAGGGGACCCTAGGAGGTTGCCATATTTTTTTGTTAATGCTAGAATAGATGGGAAAAATATGAAAAAGAACTCATTTTCCTGTAGCTTGTGGATACTGGAGACAGTGAATATGATCACAGGAATAAGCTAACAGGGAGGAAAGTAAAGTATCTTTAGGTTCAAAAGAATAGAATGTGGAAGACCTGAATTACCAGCAATATGGATGATCAGCGATCTGGAAACTGTTACTCACAGAAGGAATGAGGAGTCAAAAAATCTGTAAATGTGCAAGTTGAAGAAAAGCCTTGGCTAGGAAGAGAGGAAGAAAAAGGATTTTGGAGCAAGCCTCATTCTTTGCAGATCCAGAAAATACAGAATCAGGACACTAGATAGAAACACGTGCATAGCTCACTTTGGCATAGGGGATAATGTAATGACAAATAGTGTTGGAAGAAGCAAACTCAAAATATGGTGAACTCCCCTTTACTGGGATAGTACTAGCGGGGGCTAGCTGTGTACTCATTTAGAGATGTTATAGAAGGGATGTCTGATTAAAGAAGTAGTTAAATTCACCATTCTTCTAAGATGCCATCTAAGAATGTGATTCTTGAGTCATCAAGACCTACAGCGTTATATGTCTCATTATAGGTCAGTTTCAGTATAGTTTATTGTGTCTGTTATATATTGCTACATAAAAAACACTCCAATATTTAGTGGTTTAAAATAAAAACCACTTTATTTAATCACAATTCTATGGGTCAAAATTTTGGGCTGGGATCAAGTGGGCAGGTGACTTTTGCTGGTGTTGTCTGGAGCTACCCAATTAAGCTATCAACCTGGTGGGTTTTCTGGCAGCTACTTGATCTAGAGGGCCTCTGTTAGGATGGTATCTTTGTTCCACATAATTTCATTCTGTAATGGGCTAGCCTGGGCTTCTTCAGGTAGCAGTGGTTGCATTTCAAGGAGTTGAGAACAGAAGTTGCAAGACCTCTTGTGGCCTTGGTGCTTGGAAGTCATACACTATCACCTCTCCAAAACTATATTAGTCCAAACAAGTCACAAGGCTAACTCAATTTGAAGGAGTGGGGAAATAGATTCTACTTCTTTATGTGTGGAGTTGCAGATTTTGTGGCCATTTTTAACCTACCACATCAGTAAATGCATTTAACTTTATCATCTCTTGTGTTGATGCCTGGTCTCCTATCTGTGTTCTCTGGTGATGATATTCCAACAGGATGGGAGTGGAAGCCTTTTCCAAAGAGATTCCAATTGTAATGTGGCAGCTGTAGCTTCATTACTTCCTCCATAGTTGTTGATAAGGCCAGGCACATCAAGCCTTTTCTAAAAGTGTCTGTCGTCAGTATCTCGTATGAAGAGAAGGCAGGATGGTCCCAATTTGCTACCTACGACAGATTGATAGAGCCATGGTTGCTTTCTTTACACTCAAGTGCCCTTTTCACAGCCCCCTTGCTGATAAACCAGTGTTAGCCAAAGACCAATAAGCGTGCTGACATTTCACTAAGAGTTGTTATCTCTAGACACCTGTGGATAAATGTGCTAATGAGAGCGTTTTCTTAAGGGCTCTTATATCTGTGATTATTCCAAGCCACAGTTGAATGCAAACATCATCAGAACAGTGTGTTATGTTTAATAGCCTAGAATTCTACTGTAATACTTAATCCCATTTGTACTTGTGACAGATCAGTCTCTGAAATAGGAGAACAGCCCCAGAGGAGAGAGTAGTTTAATCATGAAGACTCAGGTAGGAAAGAACCAACAGGTAATTATTTCCCAGTCCCATGACACTTATAGAGTCTATATATTTCCAATCTAATCAAGACAGACACCAAAGTAATCATTTGTCATGAAACTTTGTTATTCAAACCATTTATGCAATAATTCTCTGGGAGGGGTTAACTGTTTTTTATACTTCTTTATAGGAGAAAGAGGCCATTGGAAAGACTTGTTATATCATGCAAAGGTTTTACTCTGAGACATTTGGTGACCCATGCTGTTTACACAAGCTGATGACCAGATATCTGGAGTTTGTTCAAGTTTCTACAGAATTTTTTTTTTTTTTTTGAGTTGGAGTCTCACTCAGTCGCCCAGACTGGAGTGCAGTGGCCGCTTCCGGCCACTGCAGCCTCGACCTGCTGGGCTCCGGCGATCCTTCCGCCTCGGCCTTCCAAGTAGCTAGAACTACAGGCACATGCTACCACGCCCGGCTAATTTTGTAATTTATTGTAGAGATGAGGTCTCGCTTGCCCAGGTGGGTCTCGAACCCGCGGGCTCAGGCAATCCACTCACCTCAGCCTCCCAAGGCGCGGGATTACAGGCTGAGCCACTGAGTCTGGCTAACATTTCTTTTTTTTTGAGTTGAAGTCTCACTCTGTTGCCCAGGCTGGAGTGCAATGGCAGACTCACAGTCTCCCAGCATTGACCTGCTGGGCACTGGCATTCCTTCTTCCTTAGCCTCGCAAGTAACTGGAACTACAGGCACATGCTACCATGCCTAGCTAATTTTTTATTTATTGTAGAGATAAGGTCTTGCCAAGTTGCCCAGGCTAGTCTCGAACCCATGGGCTCAGGCAATCCACTCACTTTGGCCTCCCGAAGTGCTGGGATTACAGGCTGAAACACTGAGCCTTGCCCCAAAAACATTATTAAGAGTTGCTCTGTGAAGCAAATTAAGAGTTTGTGGGACTTTTCTACTATTAATTTCATGTAAAATATTGCCTATTTTATGACTTTTAATTTAAAAAATTTTTCTTCTATATTGCACTAAACTTTAAAATGTAAGTCTGCTGGACTCAATCATCATGTATAGGTCTTCAACAATATGCATCTATAAATATGTATGTAGTTATAACCATAGGTACAACTATATCCTACTTTGTTCAGTTGTCATTTTACAGAGTTATGTCATTGCATATGGATAATATGCTGCAAGTATGGTTGACCATTGATTCCAAATATATATATATATATATATATATATGTTTTTCAGTTGAGTTGAGTGGAGGTCCCCTCTGTCACCCAGGTTGGAATGTGGTGGTGTGGTGGCACCACCATGACTCACAACAACCGCAACCTCTTGGGCTCAGGGAATCTTCAGCCTCAGGCTTCTGAGTAGATGAGAATATTAGTGCCTGCCACCAGTCCTGTATAATTTTTTGATTTTTTTGTAAAGACGAGGTCTTTCTATGTTGCCTAGGCTGGTCTTGAACTACTGGGTTCAAGCAATCCTCCTACCTTGGCTGCAAACATTTTTTATTGCACATATTTATCAGTGAAGCTCTGGGAATGTACCTTGGCTGCAAACATTTTTTATTGCACATATTTATCAGTGAAGCTCTGGGAATGTACCTCAAAAACTTACACATTTATTTAACAATTATGTTTGTAGTGTCATTAATTCACATATTAAATATCAATAGAGTTGAAGTTCTTTCCAAACATTTTTTTAGATAAATAATTAAAATCAACATGCTGGGATTTTCTAATTTCAAAGTTGATGTCTGCACTTTGAGTTTTTTGACTGTGTTCTTTGTTAGGCACAAAGTCAATGACATCTGACTTGATTACCACTGTAACCCCACTATCTTCCACAATGTCTAGAATCTTGTCAGTGCTCAGTAAATGCTTATAAAAAGATTGATTGGACTAAGAATGAATCATACGTATGCTAAGTTTATAAATGCTGAGGTGGGTATCTAGAGGGAGTAATTCATTTGCTAAAATCATACATCTTTCATTCCAAATTAGCGACACTGCAATGCAGTTTTCTTTCTTGCACTCCAGAGTTGTTAAAAATGGTGCCGTGCAGAGTCTAAAGTTTCGTGGTTTCCTTGTTGGAGCTCTCACAGGAGCAGAGAGGGTGAGAGGAAGGAAAGGGGAACACATTTCAATTAGATATTTCCAAACAAATTGATCTCAGCCGAAATCTATTTTCTCTGTTTACACAAACACAATCAAATGAAAAACACACAGAAAGAGATAAAGTTTAATGGTCATATCCCTGTAAAATGCTGTCTTTTAATATAAGATATCTAAGTGGTTTTACATATACATTGGGACAGTCATATTTCTTTGTGTGTTCTCACAGTAAACAGGTCTCCAAATGTAAGCATAATTAATATGTATACACATAATATAAAGAGGCATATTTAAAATTTTTATTTAGATAATGCACAAATCACACTGAAGACTTTAATAAGTATTACATGCATGTATTAGATTCTATATTATTAAAAATTGTTTTTAGCTTTTATCTTAAAATATCATGGAAACTGTAAAACCTCACAGCCTGACATAAAGAGATGAGACAGGACAATCTATTTCTGGGGAAAAAACGTTACCTGCCTTATCTATCTTAGAGTCTAGCATGGCTTTGACAAATGTGGTCAATTTTGATACTGTAATGTTATTGAAGTGTCCACAAGATGGCAGATCCAGTGTCTGAGATGACTTATTCTCTAGCACATGGCAAATATGCACAGTAAGTCTTATTTTGCAACACTAATAGACCAAGTTGATTGAAACAATTAAAATCAACATACTTAAAAAAAAATCAATTTACTACTTTCTCTCTTTATTAAGATACATGTCACAGCCCTTTAAGACAACAACCTTGTGCCATGATCAAAATCTAGCTAACACTATTCAACTTTTTCTAATTATTTCAAACTGAATCACCCTGCCTTTATATACACTACATAAGTACAGTTATCATGTAGCAAGATCACTGTCCTACAAAATATATATGAAAGTCACTCATTTTAGAGTTGTTTCATCCATAGACTAGATTGTCATATACAATCTAGTTGGGAGAGAAATATCTCCTCCCTCACAGGTTATTGTATAGTTCATGGATTAATAGATGATTAATCCCTCAGAAAAGTTGAAAGAATAATTTAATGAACATCTAGATGAACTCTTACCTAGATTCCTTTGTCATTAGCATTATGCCATATTATCTCTCTGTATATACACATAATTATATATATCTTACAGAGACACAGATATGTTTTTTTGCTGAATCTCAGCATGATGTAGACATCATCACATTTTAGCCTTAAATACTGCAGTGTGTATCTCTTAAGAAAAGAGCATTCTACTTCCTAAGCAAAATACCATTACCACTCCTTAGAATAATCATTTCAATTTATTAATATCTAATATAAATTTTATGTTTAAATTTCCCCAATTGTCCTAAGAACATTTTATAGAGAGGTATTATAAAATTCTCTTAATCTATGATGGTCTTTCCTCTACCTTTTTTATTTTTCAGCAAATTTTATTTCAGGAATTTTCCAGAGCATTGCAGCATGTTGCATATTCTGCATATATCTGACTGTTTCCTTGTGATTAGATTTGGGTAAAATATTTTTGGCAAATGTTACATAGACAATGTAACATTTTAACAGTAATAAAGAGATATATAATGTCAGATTGTTCTACAATCAGTGATGTTAGGTTGAATCACTTGGCTACACTGGTGATTTGGAACTCTCCATTATAAGAGTACATTTTCTTTTTTGCAAGGAACTAATACTGTGTCATTGAGACTTGTGAAAATCCAGTTACAAAAGCTTTTACCCACTGGTTTTAGTATTCATTTATCAGTCTTTGAAAGAATTTTTGCAAAGTAAACAGATTGAAATATTCATTAATGTGTCTATTCCACAAACATTCACTGAACATCTTCCATGTGTGAGACTGTGTGTGAAGTGATGATATACTGGATAACAGGAGTAACATGCCCTCTCACTCCAGAAACATAAAGGAGGATAAAAAAATGAGACACAAACTTTAATACATTTTAATACATTTTAGTAAGAGCCAGAAAGAAAATAAACATAGTGTTGTAACAGAAAATAATGGTGTGTGGGTATAACAGTATAGATGAGAAAATTTCTTACAGAGGTGACATTTAAAAAGAGACCTAAAAATGACATGAATCGAGTAGTGTGAGGTGTGCAGAGTTAAGTGATTGGGAAGAGGGTTAAGAATGATATCAGAACAATCTAAATAAATTATTAAAGACCATTCTGCCTGCAATGCTGAGAATCAATTTTGAGAGTATAATATTAAATGCAAGAAGACTTGTTAGGAAGCTATTGCATTCATCCAGGTGACAGATAAGTTTGGACTAGGGAAGGTGAAGAAAAGTCAAGAAATGTAACTAACTTAATAATATTAGCCAAACAATATATTATTATTATATGGAGATGTTTATACCAATGTCATGTTTTAAAATTATAAATATCTATTTTTCTTTCTAAGCAATAAGGAGTCTTCTATTTAATTCCAATGGATTTTGGTAGCAAAACTGCTATTTAGTTTTGCCTGTGGAAAGTGAGACAATAGGTGAGTATCTGTGTTTGAGTGTGTGTGTGTGTGTGTGTGTATGTGTGTGCACTCACACGCATACTTTTAAGGTAGAAGGAAGTATGGGGAAACGATAAGAGATTCACATACAATCATTACTTATGAAGGAGAGGCTGAGGTATTCTTTTTTTTTTTTTTTTTAGAAAGCAGGATTTATTGAGAGGACAGAAAAGCTCCCACAGTGGGGAGGGGACCCAAAGGGTTGCCCATGCTGAGATATTCTTATATGGAATTTGTGAAGACAAATGTAGTAAAATATATACCTTATCTGAAACTTAAAAAAATTTTTCTTTTATTATAATAGACATCTTGGGAGGATAATTTATGCCCTGATCCTGTACCCTCCAGAACACCATCACTCAAATAAAATAATAAAATAAAATAAAATGTAGCTGTGAGTATTGTGAGCATTTAAAGGAATCAGCTACAACAACCCTGGTTCAGCTTAAATTCACTCCCAACTTAGCGTCTTTTCTGTTCCAAACATACCTAAATTCTGACCCTTGGAACTGTTTCCTGAATTTATATATTTCTGCCCTTTGAACTTCTCAAATGTTTTCTGGGACATTCCCCCTAGATCTTTCTGCTCTTAGCCACCAAAGGGCGGACACCCTTCCCAGCCTCATTCTCTGGTTTTGAATCATTTCAGCGGGTTCTTCCTGGAGCCTGGAATCAATAAATCCTAAATCCTCAATATGTTTCTAAGTAAGTAGTCATTATCATTTTCAGATTGGAAACTCTTTTTTTTTTTTTTGTAGTGTTACCTTCACCGTCTCAATTTCCTTTTTTTTGGAATATCCTTAAGTAGTGGTACCATCCCCTCCTTAGCACAACAGATTTAATATTTAGCCTCAGTGGCAATTTATTCATATCAAATTTGGGAAAATAATGGGTGATCAAGTTAGAAATTGTTGCTTAATGTTTTTTAAAAAAACACCCATGTGTAAGAATTTTTTCCTCCTGAAAGCTTGCTCTGAGGGCAATTAAATAAAATTATTCCAAGGCTCACAAATATCAAATAGCTCTTTCTGGCAGGAAGCACCACTTAGTTTTACTTCATCCACACTCATCTATGGCATACACCATCCTTCCCCAGGCCAGGCCAGTGCTCTACTGGGAGAGCAATCAGAGTTGCTATTGAAGCTTCCTTTCTGTGCTTTAAATATGCAAAGCTGATGTCCAATGAGCTGTACTTTAAGGAAAAAAAAATGTGTAATA
Source organism: Tarsius wallacei (assembly GCA_963574415.1). NCBI lineage: Eukaryota > Metazoa > Chordata > Mammalia > Primates > Tarsiidae > Tarsius > Tarsius wallacei. The sequence continues at coordinate 10,380 of CAUYQG010074800.1, read as the reverse complement.
CACATAATAGGAACACTTTCTGGCTGCCAGAAAAAAAATGTGTGACAATATACCTGATTTTACTATATCCCTGATATCACAAAAGTGGAAGAGATAGGTGCAAAAATGGAGAAAGAAGGTTGAAACTCTCAGAGATATGCACAAGGGAGGCATGATTCATGTTGATTATTTTCTAGATTGGAAGATATCATTTATTTCAACTTTAGAAAACTTTGGATTTTTACTTCTCAGAGTGTTTTTTCCTCCTCAGTTCCTTCTTCTCACAAACCCAGCCTCATAATAAGAGTTAAAGCAGAGTCAGAACAAAGATTTGATGCTTGACAAGAATGGCATGAATAAGCCCGTACTTTTTCTCTATTTGGCAATCTATTTGTACCACAGAACAGTAAGGATGGGTAATTTTGTTCTTGGAGTCCTAGGACGTTTGCATACCAGAGCTCTGCCAATATGCTTTGTGATGTTTGAAATTGTTTTCCTTTTTTTTTTTGCTTCTATAAAAAAGGGGAAATGATTATTTCTGAGGTATACTATAGATTTAGGTCATGTCAATGTGTCAGAGAAACCATAGGAAATGTAAAGCTGGCTAATAGCAAAATTATCAAGTCAGTGAAGTGTGTCTTTCAAAATGTGAATTCCTTCCATGAGGGCTTCCTGAATTGACCAATGCTTTTGCTCTGAGAGCAGTTTAGTGTCCCTGGACATGCATTCCTTATGGCTCTCTTCTTCTTAACCTCCCTCTATAGTACTCATTAAATTTACTTAATAATCCCATATAGGTTGGGGTAATATTAATAAATGGATGTGGCAAGACAATGAAGACTTTCTCATACAGATGGAGAAATTTAAACTCTGTTCTGCAAGCTAATGTTCTCAAAGTTGCTAACTTCATCTTGAGGGAGGGGATTTTTTTTTTTTTTTTTTTGAGTTGGAGTCTCACTCTGTCGCCCAGACTGGGGTGCAGTGGCCACTCCTGGCCACTGCAGCCTTGACCTGCTGGGCTCCGGCGATCCTTCCGCCTCAGCCTTCCAAGTAGTTGGAACTACAGGTGCGTATCACACCCGGCTAATGGTTTTTTTTAATTTTTATTTTTATTGTAGAGATGAGGTCTCACCAAGTTGCCCAGGCGGGTCTCGAACCGGCGGGCTCAGGCAATCCACTCACCTCAGCCTCCCAAGGCACGGGATTACAGGCTGAGCCACCGAGCTCGGCCGAGGGAGGGGATTTTGGATTACTGGTGGGGGTTTGGGGGGCAAGATTGGGAAGTGAGGAGCCAAAAAGTTGGGGATATGATGTTGAGATTCTTGCTTAAACAACATATAAAGCACTTAGCATGGGCCTCTTACATGGTAAAACTTCAATGCGTATTCAACTAGTTGGCTTTTTATGCTTTTATTTTTGAAGGAAGTCAAAGACTTACAAGAAAGACTTTAAAATTCAAACTGAAATTTTAAGAATGAGAAAGAGGGAAGAAAACATTCATCATTTACTTAGTCTATCTACCATATGTCAAGAGACTGTTCTACAGAATTTATACAAATGGTCAAATTAACCCTCCACAGCCTTTTGACAGGGGTATAATTTGTTATAATTAATACCATTTCATAGATATGGGAACGGACAGAGATTGATATATAGAGATATCCTCATGTCTACATTGAGACAGATGATAGCCTACTTTTTTTTAACTCCAAATTTCATTTTGCCACTTCCTGGATTGTACTGATAAGCTTTAAATCACACCAAAATCAATAGAGTACACTACTGTCTACTGATGAGTGATTAGTCTCAGGGTCGTCTTCCAAAGTTGTTTTAGAACAGCTGATGACAATGGCAATCAAATGTACATCAGAGTGATGAATTTGAGTCAACAGGTATTATTGAGAGAACGTGTTGCCTGCTGGCTGAATGGTAAGCTCATCAGCTCCTATGATGTCTGACTGGATCCTAACAAACCTGTTTTTATCCCCCGAGATGTGCTGATGACTCCCCATCCCATCTTTCAATTTAAGGACTTGATTACTAGCACAGAACACGAAGTACTGCTCCACAGGCTTTCCTTGCAACACCAGCTTGCTCTTCTGAGTAAAGTTCTTTTAAGCCATTGTCCCTATGAAGTTTTCTTCTTCTAAAATAAGGACTACAAATTTGTGTATCATGTACCTATTCAAAAATATCTATTGTATGTGTATTTTCAATGTGCTGCCCCATATTGATCTTTTGTGCAAATTAGAAATGGGCGTTTCATCATTTTTCTTTTGAGTCAGAAATTGTTCCCAATGTAACTATTTTGATAGGAAAAAAACACTTTTCTGCTATTTACTTTCCAAAACAAATATAGTAATTCCCCCCATCTATTATATAAATGCTTTGTCTTCATGCAGTGCACAGTTTAAATAACCCACAGGGATATTTCTGAATAGCCAACAATTATGTGAGGTATGATATCTTTAGCAAATAATAAAAATAGAAATAACAAACTTCTTGCCTTCATAGAGCTTATATTTTGTGGAAACTGTCAATAATTTTAAAAATGGGCAGATATACTGTGGTAAATGCTAAGAAGAAAAAGTAAAGCAATGAAGTTAATTATAAAAATCAGTTTTTAGAATTTACATATATTACATAATAACATATGTGCATTATGAAATATGCACAAAAATATACATTAAAAATTAGAAGGAAATAAATAGAAATGGCAGTCTCAAAATCATCCCCAGTGGATGTTGTTGCATTCCTCTGTGGACCCATAGAACTTCCTGCATTGTTGGAAGTCTTCATTCTGTGCTGGCCACAGAATGGTAGCCACTAGCCACATGTTACTAGTTTATCTTTAAAATGTGGCTAGTGAGATTGAGGAACTGTATTTTAAATTATCTTTAATTTAAATTTAAATTTAAGTAGCCATAAATGGCTTACGACTATTGCACAGTTCTAAAAAAAGCAAAGTTCTGCTAAGAATGCAAGATCTGGCCGGGCTCGGTGGCTCAGCCTGTAATCCCATGCTTTGGGATGCTGAGGTGAGTGAATTGCCCGAGCCCGCGGGTTCGAGACCCGCCTGGGCAACTTGGCGAGACCTCATCTCTACAGTAAATCAAAAAATCAGCTGGGTGTGGTAGCGCGCGCCTGTAGTTCCAGCTACTCGGAAGGCTGAGGTGGAAGGATCGCCAGAGCCCAGCAAGTCGAGGCTGCGGTGGCCGGAAGCGGCCACTGCATTCCAGTCTGGGCGACGGAGTGAGACTCCAACTCAAAAATAAAAAAAGAATGCAAGACCTGAAGCAAGCAGAACATTGTCCTTGACCTCGACCTCGACTGTGGCATTTATTTTATGTGCAGGCCATAAGGTTATCCTAACCCTAACCTTGTTTAGCCAGGATTAATGACATTTTCTGGCTTTCTCCTGAATTCCAGGATGCTTAATTAACTCCACCTAACACTGTTTATTTGCTTTCTGCTAGGACATTCTCATCTGTGTCCATGACCCTGGGTCTACCCAAGTGTTCTTATATATTCACTGGCTCCAGATGTTGCCATGCTGGCTACCTCTCTACAGACTTCCTGCAGTATTCCTGAGTCCCCATGTGTTATGACAATTCTGTCCTTAGACCATCCAAATTTTCAGAAATCAATTCTGTAACAGTTAAGTTGTTACCCCTGAAGTGTTGGTAGTGTTGTAAAGTTGTTCTGCTTTTTCAAACACTCCCTGGAGCTTAACTTAAAAAAGTCTTATTTTTCAGTCTCATCTTAAACTATTGTTTGAGGCCAATGTATTCTATTAAGCAGCTGCATAAAAACCCTCCTATGAGAGTGCTTTTGTATTTAATATTGAATTAAGTAATCCTTCTGGATTTTTACTTGCATCCCCAGAACATAGTAGTGATAAACATGCAAAGATTAGCTGAGAGTCTCAAGTTGCTGTGAAAATATCAGGTTCACGCAGAACCACTGCCTCAGGCTATGTGATGCTCCTTCAGGCTGCTGCCACTCCAAAGGAAGCCTCATTGGAAAAATCGTGTACTAGAGGAGGTCAAGAGTCCATTGAAGAGGAGGTGAGAGTAAATAACTTCAAATAAGCAGGCTGTGTCCCCCAGTGTTTTGTGACCACATGGGCAAGCTGCTCCACATCAGGAGGTGTTTTGTTCATAGTACATGACCACCCACAACCCCAGAAGCTCATCCAGGTACCCCAAATTTAGCGAGCTAGATAAAAACTTCTGAATTCAGCCTGGGGCATCAAAGCTAAAGCTCAGGAATGTTTTTCCCCAGACATTCACATAAGCCTACTATGATTGATGTGAGATAAGAGAGTCTAAGCAAAAATATTAAAAGTAATCTTAAACAAAAAAAGTGTTGCAGAGAAGAGTCATGACCAAAAACTATTTTACTTTGGGATGAGACAACAATAACAAAAATCATGATATAAAGTGGAGTAAAATAATCCCAAGGAAACAAAAAATATGAATTATTAAATGTAAGAGGAGAAACAACAAAACAACAATAATCATAGAATTAATAAAAGATTTTGGTCTTTAAATAAACCAATAAAATAGAGAAGCATTTAATTTAAATGGTATTGAGAATGAGAAAGTGGCTATAATTCACAAGAGGATATTATATAAAATTCTATAGTAATTATGTTTTAATATCTTGATGAAATGAATAGCATTGAAAGAACATAAAAATTACTATCATTGACTAATAAAAGAAAAGTGAACCTAATACACTCTAAACCATAAAGTAAATTTTTAAAAAAAGATAATAAATACCAATAAAAATTGAGCCCAAAGTAGTTTTAAAGAAAGTTTTTATAACCTTTGGGTAACAAATGATATTCATGAAATTTAACAATTCCTGAATTTTTTAAGCCAGTTTTTTGGTGTGTGTTTGTTTTTTATAGCTTCTCTAAGACTAGATAAAGGTGAAAGACCATAAGCTTCCCCTGAACCGCCTGCATTGTCCAGACCATCGTACCTTCACGAGCACTTGCACCATTCCATCAATGCAAGATAGAGAAGCTACAGTTTAGAGTACAGAAAGCACAGATCATACTTTTAGGGGAAGAGAAGAATGAAGACAACCTCAAAATGAAGTAAATGCATGCTATCTTCAATTTTGAGTAAAATAAAAGTGAACAGATTATATTTAAAAGGATATTGGACAAAGGCAATATTGAATATACATAAAAATATAATTTCCAAAATGATGTAAATCCATGAAAAATAATGTAGTTACATTACTATACATAATCAAGTACAAAATCTGATCTACTGAACTCAAAACAAAGACTTATAAATTAATGTATAAACAATTTTAAATAGAAAGGCAGCTATATGACATCTTCAGGAGACATGATTAAAATAGCAAAACATTGAAACATTGTCCCCCCCCCCCACTGTGGGAGATTTTCTGTCCTCTCAATAAATCCTGCTTTCTCAAAAAAAACCCCAAAAACAAAAAACCAAAAACCAAAAACATTAGTTGTAGAAGGGTTTATGGGTTCTATAAAGCACATGTAAGTAATAATAAAGCAGGGCTCCCAAGATTAGTGTCAATGACCATTAGTACCAATGTATAACAAACTACCCAAGCATAGTGGCATAATCAAAAAACACTTTTGTCGATTCTGTGGTCAGAAATTGTAAGACGTAACAGGTTTGACTCATCTATATTCTATAATCTTTAAAATCTTAGTTGAGAATATGTTTCTTTGTCCATTTGGGCTATTAGAGCAAAATACCATAAACTAAATGGTTTATTAACAGCAGAAATTTATTCCTAACTATTCTGGAGGTTGAAAGTCTGAGATCAGGCTGCCAATTTGGTTGGGTTTTGGTGAAAGCCTTCTTCCTGGTTGCAGACTGCTAACTTTTCCTGAATCCTCACAGGGTGGAAAGAGACTGTGCTACCTCTCTTTTCTCTTGTTACAAGTGCACTAAATTCATTTATAAGGGCCCTACTCTCGTGACCTAATTACCTCCCAAGGGCCACACTTCCTAATACCATCACTTTGGGGATTAGGATTTCAAATATAAATTTTAGAAGGGGAACAAACATTTGGTCCATAACAACCTGAAAGTCATTCAAATGCTTGGGACCAGGCATCGCCTAGAGGCTTCTTCACTTACATAAGCAGATCCTGGGCTTGGATGACTGAAATGCTGGACTTACCTGGGATTGTCTACTGGTATACCTGTATATGATCTGTCCATTTGACTCAGGCTTCCAGCAATAAGATGGTTAGGTTATGAGAGGGAAAGTTCTAAGAGCAAACATTTCAGGAAACCAGACAGAAGCTGCCTGAGCTTTTATGACCAAGCTCAGAAGTCACATACCATCATTTCTATCAAACTCTATTGGTTGAAGCAGCCATAAGTTCATCTATGGGACATTTTCTAAACCTTAATAATAACAGACGATGCAGAAACCAAAGCAAGCAGCATTAAGTAGGACAAAATCAATTTATTCACTACAGAGTACCAAAAACAATGAAACTATAACTGCTGGGGAATCTTTACTTCAAAATATGTAATACAAAGGATTTCCCTCTCTAATTTTTCAAATCAAGTCTTCAAAAATATAAAAGATCTAATTTCCATACAAATTAAAATTAACCTGATATACTTAATTAAACATTTACACACTAGGCAAAATGAACATGTTTTTTCTGTGTCAATTGATAATTTCAAAACTAACATATGTTAGGCCACAAAGGAAATGTCAATAAAATCTTCAAAGCATAAAATGCATGGGCCATTTTCTCTGCCTCTATACTTCCTGCAATAAAACTAAAAATAAATAGAAAAAAATAAATGTTTAACTACCATTGAAAAGCAATAACACGGCAATTGAAAAATCTTCTAAATATCATGTGTCAAAGAGGAAATCAAAAGTGCAATTATAAGCTCTTTGCTAATTAGAGAAAATGACAACAGTACATAGCAAAATGTATGCTCTATAGCTAGTTCCGGCTTTGAAAAAAAATAAGTATACCCTATTTTATTCACTTAATTCCCATCTACAGTCTTTCTAAAAGGTAAGTCTCAATATTGTAATAATTCTGTCTGTTATTTATCTATTCAGCATTCATTATTTACTTTGTCTATGTGTATTACGGTTGCTATGGCAGGGAGCAATCTAAATGCCTATCCATAAAATGTTAATTCAGTAAATAAAACATCACTTTAATATGTTTTGGAACTTCCATACAATACAATTATATGCAGCCATTTTATAAACATGCAGAAATTTCTGTGATATAGTAGGACACAGAGCAAAATTTTGATTGTATGTAGGAAATGAGAAGAAAGTAGCGGAAGAAATGCCAGTATCTATTCATCTCTCTTTTCTTCTTTCTACCAGAGCCCTGATTTTCTGCAAGTAATTTGTTGTCCATTATATAGCCATGTGCTTCATTAACTTAAGCACTGTAACCGAATATCCCTTTCAAGTGATTTGCTTAGTAATTGACATGTGACTCAATTCTAATAAATGGTATGAGGGGGCATCTCCCAGAGGGTTATGGAAAAGGTTTTCTTGTTCTTAAAAAGATGAAAGAGTAACCTTATTTTCAATTTAATACCTTTGTGTTTGCATGTTATATTTAGAATCTGCTATGCTACCTTGCCACCTGCAAGGGAAACTAAGCCAGTATGATGAAAATTACTAGCAGAGGGGAAAGGGTCCTACTTTGAATCACTGAATAAACTAGCTTGGAAATTCTTGCTCTTTCTTGAAATATATTGTGCACGATACTGCTTTTTTTTCTCTTTCAGTCATTTGAGCTAGTACTGTCTTTTATTTGCACCCAGGTTATTTCACTTGATACACAGGCTACCTATAAAAAATATTACTAATGACAAGATGTGCATATTCTTTTTTTCTCTTATTTTACCCTGACTGGCTTTTTTATGGCAAAATGTTATTAATATTGGGTTTGTCAATAGTTTTGTTTTTTTAAAGTTTTCAGTTTTTCCTGAGACTTCTACATCTCTTCCAGTCTTGGGCAAATTTTTTAATCCATTTGTTAGAAGAACAATTAAACAACTTTTACTTCAGGCCAACTATAGATGGGAATGACTTCAAGTACTAGTATCTTGGCACAGTTATATCCTATTTCAATATTGTCCCTAAGTGATCTTGTTATCATTATTATGGAGGGTACAATATCCAGAGGTAAAAGAGACTTCTAACTACATGTCCCATAAAATGAAGAAATAAGTTAAGAGATTGGCAACTTTATGCAATTCAGTAAGTATTTTAAAAAGTAGATATTTATATGGAGAAGACCCAGATAAAAAGAGTATGCACTTATTCTTGGAAATATTTCTCTAGGTCTTTCTGAAGATGTGAGAAGCAAAAATTAAAAGTATTGATCCCTTATTTAAGGCAAGAAAAAAATAGATGTTAAGGGACATCAGAATTAATAAAAGCAACATAATTATCAACACATAATTTAAAAATTTATATGATATAGGATGAAAAGTGATTGTTGAAATATTTTTTTAAATTTAAGGATGCAAACCAAAAACATATACCTTAAGGAAGCATGAAATATTAGCATTAGTTTATAAAATGGAAAAATAATAGATGCAGAATTTAAAATAAAACAAACAAAACAAGCACCTCAGCTCAGTTCTCAGCTCTTTCATTAAATATCCAGAAGAGAAGGATTTAACCTCTCTGTGCCTCAGTACTCTGTCATGTGAAGTTGTTGTTTTCTTAAGAAGTAGAGGAGGTTTCTATGGGCTATCTAAACAAAATCATCCACTAATGAAGTTGAGCCTTGGAGGGAAAGGAACTGAGACTTTCTGTCAGGATCCAGAATTGTATGGTCAGGAGCCGGACAGGGAACAACACCCCAGGTCAGGACTGGAAGCAAGGAAGCCAGGAGCTTGGTTTGAAAAGGCAGGGATCCAGAGCTTTGAAGCTCACTGAAACATCAGAAACAGAATACCGATTTCTGGATTAGGAAGAGACCAAGTCATTGCAATTTGAAGGCCTAAAGTATTTCTGAGATTAGAGGAGATTAGGCACGTTTAGTGTAGTATAGTCATAGACAAGGGCCTAAAGTATTTATAGGCTGATGGGGGATATTCCTCTTTATAAGAATCATTAGTGAGACTGCCATTTTGGCTCTCTCTGTGTCTTAGGGCATAGGGAGCATGTTTCTAGTTCTAGGTAATAAATTGTGTGGCAATAATGAATTGTTACTTCTTTTACTCTATCTACAATGACCAGCAATGTTCTAAAAAGAGACTGACCTAAAAGACAGGTAATGAAGTAGAATGGTTACCCCAGAAAATCCTTAACACATGTTGTAGGATGGAGAAATAAACCTTTTAAAAATTAAATAACTGAGAAGCCACCGCAGCATAATCTAGTTTAAGATAAAGCTAGGTTGACTTATATATCCTTTTTGACTGTAGTGGAGAGGCAAACCCATTTTCAGGGATAATTTTTCCACAGAGAGCCTCATGTATAGCTAGTAGAACTACATCAGATAACAACAAAATATGACTTCATGAAGAACATCAAACACATAAGAAGGAGATCCACCATGAGTTGTAAGCAACAGAAACAAGCAATAGCCAAATGAAACTCTTAAAAACTGCAGATAATGGAATTTTTACAGTCAAAATATAAAATATCTGGGTATAAACTGTTTAAGAAACTAAATAATAAACTTTGAAAGGAAGCAAAAAAACATCAGAAAAATAGTCTTTGGCAAACAAAATGGAACTTTCAAATGTGAGCAGTATAATTACTAAAACAAAATAACTCAATAGATGAGTTAAACAGCAGATAAAGTACAATTGAAGAAAAAGTATGATGCTAACTGGAGATATTAATCTATAATATAATATATTTTTTCTGAGTATATATATATGTATGTATATATATAAACTATGGAAGGACAAAAGAAGACACGGTGGATATATTTCAACCATACTGCCCATCAAAGCTGTACTGGATAAAAAAATGTCGTACATATACACAATGGAATATTACACAGCCACAAAGAAGGACAAACATACGGACTTCACAGCAACTTGGATGGATTTAGAGTCGATCGTACTCAGTGATCTATCACAGAAACAAAGAACGGATCTACCATAAGTTCTCCCTCATAAGCGGACTTTGAACAATTATAATACTATAAGAAGGGGCTTGGCAATAGTGGGAAACTGTCAGGGGAGGGGGAGTGGGATTGCCAGTTGAGGGAAACTACTAGTGAAGGGAGGGGCATGCCTCATCAACAAGGGTACCTGCATAATCAACGTTTGTATACCTAACCCTGAATTGTAACCCACATCTTTATAATAATTTTTTTTTTTTTTTGAGTTGGAGTCTCACTCTGTCGCCCAGACTGGAGTGCAGTGGCTG
>CAUYQG010074799.1:0-31816 GCA_963574415.1 Tarsius wallacei | reverse complement strand
TGGGATTGTGCTTTTTATTTGGGTTTCTGTTTGTTTATTATTGGTGTAAAGAAATGTGATTGTCTTTTGCACATTTATTTTAGACCCTGAGACTTTTCCAAAGTTCTTTATCAGTACAAGGAGGTTTTTGACAGATTCTCTTGGGTTTTCAAGGTATACAATCATGTCATCTGCAAAGAGAGATAACATGACTTCCTCTTTTCCTATTTGGATACCCCTGATTGACTTCTCTTCTCTGATTGCTCTGGCCAAGCCTTCCAATACTATATTGAACAGGAGGGGTGAGAGTGGGCATCCTTGTCTTGTTCCAGTTTTCAGGGGAAATGGTTCCAGTTTTCTCAATTCTTTTTAATCTCCCCATTAATGTCTTGATATCTGGGTTTGTAGTTTGAGACCAGTCATTCTGGGGGCTCTTCATTGTTTGCATTCCAAAGTCAGTTTTCTCAGTGTTTGACCTCCAAAGGGTCTGTGAGAAACCCGTATTCTTCTTTTGGTTTTTTTTCATTTTTGTAGATTTTTCTCTCCCCCTTTCCCTCCCCTTATTAATTCTGTTTTTCAGGGATGGTAGTGTTGCTTTACTTCTTTTAGTTCAATCTCCTGTTCTTCCTTATGAAGATCCTCTGGCTTTGTTCACTTTTGTGGTTGGACTGTGGGTTGGGGGCTGTACTTTTTGCAGTTTTGAGATTTAAATGTGGGGAAAGCTGTGATTCAGAATCTATCTGGAGATCTCAGTATCACCGACAGGTGTATGGGTACCCTGGAATCCACTTGCCACTCCCTTACAATCTGCCCATGAAGTGGGGGTTTAGGTTTGTTCCCTGGAACAAAAGGAGGTAACAAAAAGAAAAATAATGGAAGAAGGGGAGTTCAAGAGGAAGTTGGAGAGAGAGAAGAATAAGAGGGAAAACAGACATACATACCAACTAACGAATGAAAAGAAACAAGGCCAGAAAAAAATAACAAACAAACCAACAAGCAAAATTCCCTAAAGCATACTGGTAATCACACAAAGACAGTCCAATAAAATCATGCATTTTGATGTGTTCTTTCCCAACACAAACAGGTAGTCTAAATCTAAAAGCAAATAAAAGTGAACAAAACAAACAGTCAAAACAATAAAATAAAAGATCAAAGTAAGAAACCAGACTAGCTATGGGGTCTTTCCTGAGTGTCTAAAGTCTCTTCAGCTCTGATCTCTAGCCCCTCCCCTTTGCTTTCATTGCAGATAGATAGGGTTACTCATAGCTTGGGTCAGTTCCCTTGGCTTGCTGCCTGACAGGTCTGCCACACCGAACTGAGTTTTCTGTGTCTGATTCAGCATAGGGGAGGGCCTTCTGTCTCCTATTTTGGCGAGGTTACCTTAGAAAACAAGGTGGAGGTTGTGCAGAGATGGGTGGGGCAATGCAAATTTCTGCCTGGAAAATGGCTCCTCTTTTGCTGATCCTCTCTCTCCACTCATCCAGGGCCACAGCTGATCAGCTATGATGGGCGATGATGGTGTATGTCTGGCATCAGGCACTGGAAACCAGTGAGGTAGCTGGGCGCTGCAGTTTGGTGTGCTGCGGGTGGCTTGGGGTGGAGGAGGGAGCTGGGAATTCCCTGGGGCTGGAACCAAGAGCTGCAGCATCAGCAGTTGTTCAGCACCTGGTAGCAATCACAGCAGCTACAGCAGTAATTCCTTGTGGAGGCCGTGGTGATGGAGGCAGTTTGCTGTGTGGGACTGGCTATAACAGCCACCCCCGTGTAGGTGGCAGCTGTGGCGGGTGCATGGAACTGCCTTCAGGAGCCACCTTTTATGAAGATCTTCACAGTTTGACTTTTCCCATCGCCATCCTGCCAAGTATCTCCATTTTCATGTTTTCTGAATTACACAGATACTTTTAATTTTAGGTTACTTTACTAATGCTCATTTATCTTCATGCAGCATACTAAAAATTGCCTTAGGTACTATGTGAGTTATTTTTTAAACATTATAGAGACTGAGATAACTAAATGCTCTGGTTAAGCAAAAAATAAAATAAAATAATTAAATGTAGTAAGTTACAAGGTGGGAAATGTACCAAAGAATTCACATTAATAAAGAATATTAAATGTAAATTTTTGCTGGGCTTGGTGGCTCAGCCTGTAATCCCAGTGCTTTGGGAGGCCGAGGTGAGTGGATTGCCTGAGGCTGTGGGTTCGAGACCCACCCAGGCAATTTGGCGAGACCTCATCTCTACAATAAATAAAAAAAAAATCAACCGGGTGAGTAGCACGTGTCTGTAATTCCGGCTACTTGGAAGGCGGAGATGGAAGGATCGCTGGAGTCCAGCAGGTGGAGGCTGCGGTGGCCGGGAGCGTGCCACTGCACTCCAGTCTGGGCGACAGAGTGAGACTCCAACTCAAAAAATAAATGTAAACTTTGAAACTTAATATGATTACAACTGAAAATGAGAATGTAGTATATTGAATTAACAACATAAAATTCAGCAGTTAAATGCATTAGTGATTGATTATGATAAATAAAATGTTTCATACTGAAGCATAGTGATACAAGAGTATAAACAGTAAAGAAAAAAAGCAAAAGATTTCTGGACCATAATGAGAAGACCTAAAACACTTATAGAAGAAGTTCCAAAAACAGAGAGAAAAGAATTAATGGCATAAAAGCAATAAATGAGAACATATTGACCAGGAATTCCCCAAATTAAAAAAAAACACAGACACCTTTAGAGTTTTAGTTACCTCAATGAATTATAAGAAATAAAAATTCCAAGAAAATCATACCTAGGCAAAACCATACCTAGGCAAAGCAGAGCCAAACTGCTGAAAACTAAATATAGAGAAAAACATTTTATAAGCAGCCAGAAAGAAAAGGCAGACATATTGCCTTCAACAAGCTACAATAAACTTATAGCTTACTTTTCAACAAAAATAATGGAAGTCAGAAAAATAAGAAACCATTTCTCTAAAGTACTAGAAGACAAAAAACTGCCAAATGAGAATTTTATACACAGTGAGAATATTCTTTAAAAATGAAGATGCAATGAAGATGTTGTTAGGAAAAAAGAAACACTGAAAGAATTTATCCTGCTGAATGTTACTAAAAAAAATTAACAAAGGTACAAAATAAATTCTTTCTGCAAAAGATTAATGATGCCTAATGGAAGTTATTTTGTTTGTTTGTTTTTTGTTTTGCTGTTTTTTATTTTGACAAAAAAATAATATATATGTGGTTAAATATAAATTTTGACTTTATCAAACAGTGATACTGTTATGTGGCTATATATTTGTATAGAATTAGGACATATAAGACAAAAGCAAATAAGGTAGTAGAAAGATAAATAGACTTAAGTGTTCTAAGATTCTTGCTTTGGCAATAAAATTGCAAACGCTCAACTTATTTTAAGCATTAATGAAACAAGGATGTGTGCTGTATTCTCTTGGGTAACCACTGTAAGAATAATTTTAACATGTATGACTACAAGGTCAATAGAGTAGAAATATAGAAATTAGATTAATAATTTATTAATCCTAAAAGAAGGCAAGATAATTTTAAAAATAGGAACAACGAAAAACAGAGCAATGAGAAATAGTATGATGACATTTAAATCCAAATATATCTATAATCATATGTAAGTGGAATAAATGTTCAAATTAGATTTTGAAAACAACCTCAGATTAAATAATTTTAAGAACACATAAAAGTTGAAAATTAATGGAAAATGGATGAAAACACTAAACAAATTGAAGCTGATGTAGCTGTACTATTATTAGACACAGATACATTAATATGAAAATATTATCGGTTATGAAAAGAATATTTATTATTAAGCGTGAAAAGGAATAATAAAGGGTGACTCTATCAGAAAGATATTCTAATCTGTATGCACCAAATTACCTAATGTCAGTAGTAAGAAGACATTTAGGGAGACTCAGAATCACAGGGAAAGATTTTCACACTAATCTCTTAGTATCTGATAAAGCAGAGAGAAAAATCTGTAGGTGGTTAGAAAATGTAAACAACACAATTTAAAAATTCAATTGAAATTTATGGGCTATTGTAACCAACAAAGGCAGAGTACACAACAAAACCCTCAGTTTATCCCTGACCAAAAGTAGAATTGAGCTAAAAATGTGTAACAAAAAGATATCTATGAAATCCTCAGAAGTTTAGCTATAAAGCCATATATTTTGAAGTAACTCAATGGCTAACAAAGGTAACGCTGAGGACATAATAAAATATTTTGATTGAATGATAATTGAAATGCTACATTAAAAATAAAAATAAAAACCCTTGCGACATATAGGTAAGTCAGTGCTTAGAAAGATATTTAGAGGCTTAAATGCAGATAAAAGAAATAAGGTCTGGAAATTAATATAAGTATCCATTTCAAAATGTTAGCAAATATCAAATTTTTAAAAATTATAAATTAAAATAGAAAAATGACTGTGACTATTAATACAAAATATAACAAATGTACAATTGAGAAGATAAATGTAGAATTTGAGAAGACACTTATAATTTATAAGCCCCCAGCAAGGTTAATGAAGAAAAAATGAAATCACAGGTTTTAAATATCAAGAATAAAAAACGGGAAATTCCTACAGACTCTAAAGACATTAAAAAGGTAATAAAGGTAACCTCTGAGGAAATGTAGCTAATACATTTAACAAATTCCTTTAACAACAATACATACCAAGACTGGCAAAAGAAAAAATGAAAACTTAAATAGCTTATTTATTAAAGAAATCAGAATTGTATTTGAAATGTTCCTACAAATAAAGCATAAGGCCCAGATGGCTGCCTTTTAAGCTCTTTCAAAGTTCTAAAAATGAAATAATATCAACTTCTAAAAATTGAGAATATTGATATTTTAAAAAGAGAGCATTCCCGACTCATTTTATGTGGCCAGCACAGATTTGATGCCAAAATCTGACAGGAACATGACTACAAGCAAATTTGAAGACTAATCTCTCATTATCAACACAAGTTCTACTTCAAATAGTAGCATATTGGTTATTATAATTTATACAAAATATGAATAATTGGAGTTATTTCATGAATGCTAGTTTGGTCAACATTAATAATATGAAATACAATTCACCATGTTATCAGTAAAAAAAAAAGAAAGAATTTCAACAAATGCCTTAAAGCATTATATCAATTTCAGCATCTAAAATAGAAGCTCTTAGCAAGCTGTGGAAGAAGGATAGTTTCTCGCTCTGACAATGAGTTCCTACAAAAGACATGATCCTTAAAAGTAAAAATGGAATTTTATTTCACTGAGATAATAAACCATTCAAGGAAAACTTGCTATCACCACTTCTAGTTAATATTATACTAGAGGTAACAGCAAGTACAGCAGGTTAAGTAATAAAAATTACCGGTAGACATGTGAAGCAGTCTTAAACACAAGTATCAGGCAGGAACTGACTTCAGCTAATCCCAGCCACGCCTAGCAGAACAATAGACCACTTGCACACTCGTGACAAGGAAATAAATACTTATTGTGGTAAGCCACTGAGTTTTGTACTGTTCTTATGTAACATTATTTCAGTTGAAACTTGAGTAAAGCTGCTTTCAAAGATTTAATGGACCTATGGGTAATTCTTAATTTGAATCTGTAAATTCATGAAGCCTTTAAGAAGTTGAGCTAGAGGTCAAAAAAAACCTGTAAAATAAAATAATATTGGACAATTAATTTAAAATTGTCCTATCTTTTATAGATTAATATTTTTCTATTCCATGTCATAATCATTGTTCTATAATTTTTCATGATACTTTAGTGAATTGACACATAGAAATATATGTGTGATTGGGAGGCAGATTATTTTTCTTCAGTAGAATAAGTAACAATGTCTTTTTTTCCCCTGGTGAATGATGAAAACATTGGCAGGGTTCTTACTTGCTGCTATGGTGACATTTTGACTTCATTCCTCTCATGCTAAGCATGAATGGTGATTGCATGCAAGTGCATGGACAGCCTGAGAACAGACATAAGAATTGGAATCTGTGCTTTTCTATGACATTGTATGGAATCTTGCAAGGTGCATTCTCAGCATGCACACATATATACACCTATCTGTGACTCTGCTATAGCCTTCAGTCTAATTGCGTGATTTTCCCTACTATGCTTCTTTTCTCATGTAGCCCAAGGTGCAATGTGCCAGTTTCTTCCAGCTGGGAGATCCCAGAATCATATCCACCAGAGCTGCCGTGCAGATATATTTTTATTGCCTCTTCCTCTCAGTGCTGCCAGTAGCAAATGATGTAGTAAATCCATTCTAAGCTTTCACACAGAAGTCCCTTAACATTTTGCAAGGCCGAAGCACAGATGGGCACTATTTTTAATTTAAAAGCATAGTCAGATGTTGAAAAAAAGGAGCTATTTCTACAAAAGCATAATATATGTATATATTATTTTAAAAATGTATTATTTACATCCCAATTTATAACCATTCTTATTTTTAAATAATATATTAGCAACAATTATTTATATTCCTGTTTTATCCACCTTATTATACAGTAAAATACTTATTTTGTTATACAAATGTGGGCATCTGCTACAAAATTTTCTAATAATATGTCAATTAAAAGAAAACTATCAATGCTAATATCAATGTCAGATGTGTAAGGGGTCTATAGAAATAAAATATCCTTTCATACTGTTTAATATATGTAAGTATATAAATGCTTTCCACATCTGTAAACATAGGAAATTCTGCAAATCAAAATTTACCTTTTGTAGTTGTAAATAATTAAGGCGTTTATGCCAACAACCACAGTACCCAATCATAGTGTATCTTTTGCAATCTTTTGTCTCTGTTTAGATGATATTAGGCAGAATTTTAGGAGTTTGTTTGATTGCTTTTCTTAATTAAAAATTTCAAACAGATGTACATGGACATATATTTTTTTCAGATTAAACTTTTATTTCAAGATAGCTGTGTAGATGCACATGCAATTGTAAAAAAATAATACAGAGACATGCCATGCATACATTCCCAGTTTTCTTCATAGTCTTGCAAACTATAGTTCACCTTCACAACTAGCATACTGACATTGATACAGACAAGACACAGAACAAGTCTGTCACCACAAAGATCCTCTTCACACAGTTTTTTCCAGGGTCTTCCTCTGCCATCCAAGCTGGAGTAAAGTGGCACAATCATATCTTCCTTCAGCCTTGAATTCCTGGGTGAAAGCAATCCTCTCACCTCAAACTCCAGAGTAGATAGAACATTAAATTTTTTTTTTTTTTTTTTTTTTTTTTTTTTTTAGAGACAGAGTCTCCCTATGTTGCTCACGTTTGTCTCAAACTTCAGGTCTCAAGTGATTCTCCCAGCCTCCTGATTAACTGGAATACAGGCCAGATCCTCATGTATTTTATAGCCACACCCACCTTCATTTCATACCTGCCTTTTCCTTAACCCCAGGCAAATATTAATATTTCTTCATTTTTTTCATTTAAAAATGTTATCATAAGTAGAATAACAAAAAGTGTAACTATTAGGGATTGGTTTTTTTCACCTATTTTTTTTGGAGATTCATGCAGGTTGTTGAGTGCAACAAGAGTTTCTTTGTACTGCAGAGATGTGTTTCACAGTATAGGCAATTCCATAGTTTGTTTAGCCATTCACCCATTGAAAGACATCTATGTTTCATTTTCCAATTTAAGCTATTATGAATACAGCTGTTAAAAAAGATTTTGTACAGGTTTTAGCATAAATAGAAGTCTTTATTTCCCTAAGAAATAAAATAAAATGCCTGAAAACATGGATCTGGATAATATGATAATTGCATACTTAGTTTTAAAAGAGATTTGCCAAACTGTTTTCCAGAATGAAACCAACTGTCTATCCTTGGAATAAACCTAGCATGATAATGATATACAACCCATTTTATATATTGTTGGATTAAATTTGCTTATATTGTGTCAATAATTTTTGCAATTATATTTATGAGAAATACTAGTCTGCAAGTTTTTTTGGTACTAAGTCTGGTTTTGAAATCAAGGTGATACTAGCTTCTAAAATGAGTTTAGAAATCTTTCTTCCTCTACTAATTTCTGAAGACACAGTTTGTAGAATTTGTTTTAGTTATTTTTAAACATTTGTTATATTTCTCTAGTGAAATCAGTGATACCATCTGGGCTTGGAGATTTTTTTGGTAGTTTTGAAATTACAAATTCAATTTCTTTAACAGTTATAAGGCAATTAAAATTATCCATTTTGTAATAGTGAGTTTTGGTAGCTCGTGTTTTTAGAGGATTTGGGGCATTTAAGTTGTCAATTTTACAAATGAAGAACTGTCTGTAATATTCCCCTATTATCCTTTTCATGTTTACACTCTCTGTAGTGATAGCTGCTCTTTCATTTCTAATCTTGGCAATGACGTCTTTTCTCACTTTTTCTTTGTTAAGTCATTTTAGAGCTTTGTCAACTGTGTTGGAAGTTCTTTTGGAAGAGCCAGTTTTCTGTTTTGTTGCTTTTCTCTGTTTTTCCATGTTTTCATTTACATTGATTGCTGAAATTTATGATTATTATTTTCTTTCTTCTGCTACCTTTTGAACGAATCTTCACTTTGATTTTTATATTCTGGAGATAGGATTTTAGCTTATAGAGCTAGGTCTTTTCCTCTTGAATGTATACTTAGTGTTATGTTTTCCTCTCATCACAGATTTAACTCAGTCTCACAAATGTTGCTATGTGGTACATTTGACCCATACGTTATTTAAAAGTGTATTGGTTATTCTCTAATTGTTTAGAAATTTTGTTTTTCTTTCTGATACAAATTTCTAGTTTGATTCTATTGTAATTAAAGAACATACTGGATGATATTTAGCTTCCAAATTTTTTATAGTTTGTCTTTTGGTCCATATTGGTTTGTCTTGGTGTATGTTCTATGGGCACTTGCAGCAAATATGCATTTTGCTGCCTTGGGGTGAAATATTCTATAAATATAGATGAGATTCTGTTAGTTGATAGTGTTGTTGAGTTGTTCCATATTCTTAATTTGAGTTTAGTTATTCTATCAAATGTTGAAAAAGGGTTATTGAAGGCTCCAGTGATAATTGTGGACTTGTTTATTTATTCTTCTAATTCTATTTGCATATTTTGTGTCTCAATTGTTTAGTGCAAACACATTTAAGATTGCTATGTCCTCTTGGTGAATTGACTCATCATTATATAATTTGTTTTTCTGTCTTTGGCATTTGTTTTGCTTTTAAATTATCTTTATTTGTATTAATATAGTACTCCAGCTATTATTTTCTTAATGTTCACATAATGTATTTTTTCATCTTTTTACTTTAAACTTCTTATATTGTTATAGCAGTCAGCAAATAGTTGGGTAAAATTTTTAATGTGACCCAATCTCTGTTTTTTACCTAGATTCACATTTGATCAAATTGTTGATATGTTAACCCTAAGAATGTATTTTATCTAGGTATTCTGTTTGTTCTCTCTGTTTTCATTTATCATTTACATTTTTTAACTGCCATGATTTAAATGTCCCCTCCAAAATTCATGTTGATGTTTATTGACATTTTTTGTGTCAGTGTTGAAAAGCATAACATTTAAGAGGTGATTAGGCTATGGGGCTCCACATTCAATAATAGAGTAATCCCATTTTTGTGGAAGTCAATTAGTTGTCACAAGAGTTCACAACTTTTTTTCTCTCCATCTAGGGTTCTCACTTGCCCTGTTGCCTTCCACCAAGGGATAACATAATAAGAAAGGCCTCATTAGATGCAGTCTCTTTATGCTCTTTTCCAATCATTATGCTCTGTTTTTTCTTCAAATGTAAGCCCCATTGGATTCTAAGCACATAGGTTAGTATTTCTTGGTTTTAAAATACACATAAATGGGATCATGGAGCACATATTCTTTACATATAACTTCACAACTTTATGTTTGTATTATTCATTTGTTTTGTTGCAGGTAGCAATAATTTGTTGAGTACTTTTTTGGGTTTTATTATTGTATAACTTTCTTTTAACATAACTTTACACATTTAACTAGATATTTTTCTAAACTTATAAAATACTAATTTATCAATTTTTCCTCTAAGGTGTTTTTTATTGGTTTTGTTTTGTTGTACTTTTCAGCTTTTAGCTACTATAAATATTGCTGGTCTGAAAAATCCTTGTGAGTGTAAATTCTCATATGCAGGGTATTCTTCTGGGCATATACCTAAAAGTGGGTAGCTCAGAGTTAGCTTATGTATGTTTTAAAATAAGATCATATTTCTATATGTGAAAGTATTCTATGTTATTTCTTAGATGCTATTTTTTTGCTTTCATATTTACTACAATCCATATGGTACTGATTTATATGTATGAAAGAAAATAAGTTTCAAGTTTATTTATTTTCAAAATATAAAGGTCTATTTGACTAAGTACTATCTACTGAGAGGCTATGTTTGCCCTTTTGACTGATAACTTAGCTTTATCATAAAGTCTGAATATATGTTTGTATCTTTCTGGTTACTTCTTTCTCTTCTATTGGTTTAATTTTTATTATTTAGGTAGTACTATTTTAGGTTAAATATTGTAACTTCTTAGTAAGCCATGATGATCTGTAAAATAAGTCATTCAACTTTTTATCTTCAAAATTATTGTATCTATTCTTGGCTCTTTACATTCTTATATATTAATTTGAAGCATATTCACTTATAATTTAGTAGGTCAAAAATAATTAAATATCAGTCATTTCACATGGCTCCACAAAATAAATTTTTACAAAGCTTAGTTAAATCAAAAGACATATACACAAATACCAATACACACAAATCACTGAGGCTTCTTACTATTAAATATTCCTTTTTAACCTCCAGTAATGTTTCAGGTTTTAAATTCTGCTTTGTCTGCTAATACTGGAGCTACACTAGTTTTATAGCCTTTTAAAATAAATTTTAATAGTATTTTTATTTAATTAGAGTATTGTATTAATTTACACATAATGTACTTATTTTTATTCCTAGGTTCTAAATTTTTAATTTTTCATTTACTTTCCATTTGCATTATTACTTCCATTTTTGTTATTTTCTTTAGATTTATTAACTAAGTTTAGTATTTGATTTCTTGGTAATTGTAGTAGTATTTGTTTTATTATCCTGTAAGTTATACATAATTTTATTATTATTTTCCCTAATGGTGCCAACATACACCTTGGTTAATTAAAGTCTAGTATACATTATTACTCTTAACAACATTGTGGATGATGCAAAAAACTTAGGAGATAATATGTTTTCATTTATTTCATGTATTTATTTATCTATTTTCATTTATCTTATGTCTATATTTATATTTTAAAGTACAAAATGCATTTAATGTTATTTTTAAAAGTTAATAAACACAAATTACTCATACATTCACCTTTTGTGAGGCTAAGTCTTTCTTTTTTCTTTGTATTTCCATCTGGGTTGATTTTCCTTAAGCCTGAATAAATTTTTATAGTATCTTCTTTTACAGATAGCGATTTTTTAATGAGTAAACTCACTTTTTGTTGTTTGAAAACATATTTTCCTTTCTTTTTTAAAAGTATTTTTGCTATTTTAGAATTCTAAATTTAATTTTTTTTTTTTTCCTTTTAGTACTTTAGAAAGAAAACTTTAGTAGTTTAGATTGGTATCTAAGAAGAAGAAAGGGAAATGGAGAACACCTTGGAACAAGTATTCCAGGAAGTTATTCCAGAAAACTTTACCCATCTCATCACAAGGGATTCAGACAGTCCCTATAAGACATCAAATGAGATGACCAAACCCTAGATACATAGTATTCACGTACACAAAGTAGGTAAAATAAAAAGTCTTACAGGCAATGAGAGAAAGGGCAGACTACATGCCAGAAAAGACCAATCAGAACAGCAGCAGACTTACAAGGTAGAAAGGACTGGAATCCTATTTTCAAAGTCCTCAAAAATAAACAACTTAAACCAAGAATTCCCTATCCAACGAAGCACAGCTTCATCACAAATGGAGAATTAAAATCCTTCCCACACATTCAGTCCCTAAAAGATTATGCAGCTTCCAGACCAGCTCTACAGAAGATATTCAAGAAGGTATTAAACATAGAAGAAAAAAAGAAAAGAAAATAAAAGAACAACTATGTACTTCCCAAGAATGCAGGTAAACATAAAATTAACACAACATACCTTGCAACTACAAAACTGAAACACACACATACATCAACCCAAAAGTTAAAATAAAATGAAACAGCCTTATAGGAACGTCATGACAGGGATAAGCTCTGAAATTACAATAATTGGCCTGAATATCAGTGGACTAAATGTGCCACTGAAAAGACATTAAAAAAGAAAAAAAGACACAACAATATGCTGCTTCGAGGAAACACATCTCACTACACAGGACATCCACAGATTCAAAGTTAAAGGATGGAAAACAAACCTTCAGGTGAACAGAACACACACAAAAAAGGCAGAAGTTGCAACCTTAATATCAGACAAAACAACATGAAAACTATCAAAAAATGTAAAAGATATGGAAGGACACTACATAATGACAAAAAGTTCTGTTCATCAACAAGAAATATCTATCCTAAACATACATGCATGCAACACAGGAGCACCAGATTTTATAAAGCAATTACTAAGTAAACTAAAAAAAAAATATGTTGACTCTACCATAGCTGGGGACTTAAATACCTCACTAACAACTGTGGATAGATCATCATGGAAAAACAAGGATATCCAGAATCTGAACTTGACACTTGACAAAATGGACTTTATAGGTACCTACAGAACACTTCACCCAACAATCATGTAATATACATTCTACTCATCACCACATAGAATATATGCCAAAATCAACCACATCCTCAACCATAAATAAAGCATAAACAAATTTCATAAAATCAAAATACTGCCATGCACCTTCTCAGTCCATAGTGGAATAAAAATAAATATCCTCAAAATTTCCTCAAACTCACAAAGACATGGACACTAAACAGCATGATACTGAACAACACCTGAATTAACACAGAATCAAAACAGAAATTAAAAGACACCTGGAAAAAAATTAAAACAAAGACACATCTTACCAAAACCTCTGGGATGCCATGAAAACAGTAATAAGAGGGGAATTAACAACTATGCACACACATCAAGAAAACAAAAAGATCACAAGTTAACAGCCTAACAAATTACCTAAGGAAGCTGGAAAGGCAAGATCACCAAAACCTTCAGTAGAATAATCCAGATTACCAAAGTAAAAGCCCAAATACAGAACACAGAATACAAAAATATCATAAAAACAAAATCAACAAAACAAAAAGCTGTTTTTTTGAAAGGATAAATATGATTGATGGACTCCTAGCCATACTGACAAAGAAAAAGAGCGATAAAGCCCCAATAAACACAATTAGAAATTCAAAAGATCAAATCAACTTACAAATGACCAAAAATAAATGCAAAAGATTTTCAGAGATTACTAAGCACACCTATATGAAAACAAACTTGAAAACCTAAATGTGATGAAGGACTTTCTGACATGACACAACCCACCAAGGATGAAACAAGAAGAAACTGAGACCCTAAATAGACCAATAACAACCAAGAAAATTGACTCCATTACAAGAAGACTACCTACAAAGAAAAGCCCTTTCCACAAAGGGGAATTCCACAAAACATACAAGGAGGAGATGACACCAATTCTATTGAAAATATTCCAGGCAATTGAGAAAAACAGAACTCTCCCCAAATCATCACAATGATACCCAAACTGGGTAAAGACTCAAAAAGAAAGAGAGCCACTGGCTAATATCCCTGA
The DNA here is from genome assembly GCA_963574415.1 of Tarsius wallacei. NCBI lineage: Eukaryota > Metazoa > Chordata > Mammalia > Primates > Tarsiidae > Tarsius > Tarsius wallacei. The sequence continues at coordinate 18,045 of CAUYQG010074799.1, read as the reverse complement.
TGAACATAAATGCAAAATTCTTAACAAGATTCTAGCAAATCAGACCCAACAACAAATCTCAAAAATTATCCACCATGACCAAGTAGGCTTCATCTCTGGGATGCAGGGCTAGTTCAACTTCTGCAAGATAGTAAATGTTGTTAAATATATCAACAGGTGTAAAAACAACCACATGATTATATCATTAGATGCAGAGGAAGCTTTCTACAAAATCCAGCATCCTTCCTTGTTTAAAAACCCTCTAACACCTAGGCATAGAGGAAACGGACCTCAAAATAATAAGAGCCATCTAAGATAAACCCACAGCCATCATATTGCTAAATGGATAGAAATAGGAAGCATGTTCTCTGAAAACCAGAACAAGACAAAGCTGCCCACTCTCACCCTTTCTGTTCAACATAATGTTGGGAAAGTCCTAGCTAGAGCAATCAGAAAAAAGAAGGAAATCAAGGGAATCCAAATAGGAAAAGAGAAAGTTAAGTTATCCCTCTTTGAAAATCCAAGAAAATCTGTCAAAAACCTTCTTGCACTGATAAAGGACTTTGGCAAAATCTCAGGGAACATAATCAACATGCAAAAGACAATTACGTTTTTGTACACCAATAACAAATGGAGAGAAAACCAAATAAAAAACACAATCCAATTCACAATAGCCACACACAAAAAAGAAATTTCTCAAAATCATCCTAACCAGAGATGTGAAAGACCTTTGCAACAAAAACTGCAAAACAGTACTCAAAGAAATCAAAGAAGAAACAAACAAATGGAAAAATATTCCATACTCATGGATTAGAAGAATCAACATCTTTAAGGTGTCTGTTCTACTCAAGGCAATCTACAGATTCAATGCAATACCCATTAAATTACCAACATCATTCTTCTCAAAACTGGAAACAACAATACAGAATTTCATATGGAATCATAAATGACCATGAACAGCCAAAACAATCCTCAACAAAAGAAACAAAGTGGGAGTTATAACACTTCCAGGCTTTAAACTTTATTATAAGTTTACAATAATCAAAACAGCCTGGTATTAGCACAAGAACAGGCATATAGAGCAATGGAAGAGGATAGAGATTCCAAAAGCAAAACTTCAATTTCTCAACCAACTCATCTTTGACAGAGCCTCCACCAACAACCACTGGGGAGATGACAACCTATTCAATAAATGATGCTGGAAAACTGACTTACCACATACAGAAAATTGAAACAGGACCCCTACCTATCACCATACACAAAAATGAGCTCTAAATGGATCAAAGACCCAAATGTAAAATCTCAAACTATAAGTATCTTAGAAAACACAGGAGACACCCTTACAGAAATTGGAATAGGTAAATAATTCCTGGACAAAATCCCTAAAGCCCATGCCATAAGAGATAAGATAGACACATGAGACTTCAACAAACTGAAAAGCTTCTGCAAAACAAAGGAAACCATCAAGAGTAGGGAGGCATCCCACAGAACAGCAAAAAATACTTCCCAACTGTATGTCTGACAAAGGCCTAATATGCAGAATCTACGAAATGCCAAACTCAGGAACTCAAGATACCAAAAAGAAAAAAACAAACAGCCCCAATGAAAAGTGAGCAAATGATATTAATAGACACTCCTCAAAAAAAGACATACAAGCAGCCAATAGATACATGAAAAAATGCTCAGCCTTACTAATCATCAAAGAAATGCAAATCAAAAACCACACTGACATACCACCTAACCCCTGTCAGGATGGCCATCATTAATAACTCAGAAAACAGCAGATGCTGGGGAGGATGTGGAAAAAAGAAATGTTTCTGCACTGTTGGTGGGAGTGTAAATTAGTACAACCTCTGTGGAAAACAGGGTAGCAATTTCTAAAATGTCTAAAAATTGCCATACCATATGACCTAGGATTCTCCTTTCTTGGAATATTCAGAGGAACTCAAATCAATTTACATAAAAGATACCTGCACACACGTGTTTATTGCAACGCTATTCACAATAGCAAAAACATGGAACAACAGTGCTATCCACTGAAAGTGGACTGGATAAAAAAAATGTGGTATATATACACAATGGAATACTATGCAGCCATAAAAAGGACAAAATTATGGACTTTGCAGTATCTTGGATGAAGTTATAGTCTATCGTATTCAGTGATCCATCACAGAAACAAAGAACTGGGCACTATATGTTCTCACTCATAAGTGCATCCTGAACATTTATCACAATATTGTAAGAAAGGGATTGTTAGTAACCAGGCACTGCCGGGGGTGCGGGGGTGGGGGAGGAGGTGGGTACTAAACATCAATGAGGGTACTTGCTACCAAACTAGCCAAAGTGGGGCCCAAAGAGATGTCCAAACATCACCTGTACAATGATCACTTACGTACCTAATCCAATTGTTCCCCACATCTTTAAAATAAAATTAAAAAACAAAAGTCATAGGGCAAATACTTGAATGTGGTATAGTAGCTATACTGAGATGTAATATGAAGTTCTAAGAGTAAATGCAGCCTGTGTGGACAGAGTTTAGAATATCAAAGAAAATCTCCCATTGGAAAAATAATTTTAAGAGGAAAAGAGGGAGAGAAATGGAAGAAAGAGACAGGGGGGTCAGAGGAGTTGTTTTTCAAAAAAACTGCATGAAGTTTGCTTATGAAGAAAGAAGAAAAGGAAACATTTTCCCTGGACATTTCTTGTAATATCTAACATTTGGAAAAATCTGTATTTCATCTAGCTAAATTAGGATTACATAGTAAAATATGGCTTAATTCTTTTCAACCACTTTTGGGCAGTTATGTTTAAAAAGACAAGACTCACAGCTCTTCAACTATTCTCATTCGCAAATGCTCCAAAAATATATGAGCAATAAGTGTCAACTTTTTTATCTTAAATAAAAGCAAGAAATAATATCTCTTTCAAGAAGTTAATTCAGGAGGGACTTTTGACAAGACAGTGTGAGAAATTCTGTGGACAAAGTCCCTGGGGAAACTGGTGAAAATTATTTTTGCAAGCAGCCAATTAAAACCTCTGCAAATGGTTCTAAGGACATACAGCAAATGAGAACATATTTGCTTAATAAAATATTTTAAAGCGAGAGTCTGTGGTATATGTATCAACCCTGCTTTTGTTTTTCTACACCTCTCATCTCAGTGAGATAGAAATTTCATCCTAGTGTGCAATAATCAAGAATGTCGTGAGTAGGACTAGATGGGTCCAGCATTGCAGGGGTTAAATAATTTATTAAGACAGTTGCAAGTTAAGAAGGGCAGATTTATTAAAGACAAAGTACAAAGACACATTGGAATAGTGCAACCGGGGGTACAGTAAAAGAGAGGCTGTCTGTGTAGAGGCAACGGCTGGAGGGAAGTTATCTAGGGTTGTATTGGGAAAGGCTACATGTCATGTGAGGGCTCTGAGGACTCTGTTGGGGGAGGTTACATGCTGTTGTGTAAGCTGGTTTATTGCAGTTATTTGTTTTTTGCGATAAGGGTCAACTGTTTTTATAACACTGGTCAGTTGTTTCTTTTAACTTTTACCATGGTTAGCAAGTTTTTAATAGCATTTAAAAGTTTTGCCTTGTGACACATTTTCTTTATATAATTTATCCAATTTTTGTTGGCCTACTTCGGTCTCATGGTTTTCCACAAAGAGGACAGTGAGACATCTCTTCTGATTCTAGTTTGAGGTCTATCTTACTAGAAGGAGTAGGATGCCAGCATTTCTTATCCAGCTTCTAGCTGCCTATTGCTGACATTAAATTTGGGGCAAATCCAACTAAGAGATACTGTCTTCTGCACATCCCCTATTGATGACACAGAGGCTCTGCCCTGGATGTGGCACAGCTGAGAGCATTAAGAATTGATCGACCTTGCCTCGTTCGTAAGGCAGTTATCTTATGCTGAAAGAGGCAAACCAAAATTTGAGAACATTGTCCATCCTCCCCACTCCCAAGCACTTATTCCTAAATCAAGGGTGTCACTCAGAGAAGTGCAGTATTTTCCCAAGCCTCCTGCTCCAAAGCCATAGTTCAGAGATTTTGTTGGATGGGGAGTGAAGAGAAGAATCCAGCACAAACTGATCACTCCTAATCTCTTTCCAAAGAGATTTCATTTGCAATAGAGTGCAGAGAAGTTCAAACCTAAAATAGCATTCAAAAACATATGGAGACTATCGTTAAAGGCATTAGGAAGAAAATTATTAGATTTATTGTACATATGAGCTAAATTGTAGAGAGTTTGCCAAATATAATGTGGGAAAAAGACTTCTGGGAGGAGAGGATCTGGGATTAAAACAAATTTCAAATGCTGACTTCTGATACTAACCCTTAATGAGTCCAAATTTGATTGGTTTAGTCCATGGACCAATATATTCTTCATGGTATTGTTAAAAACAACAATCACCTGTAAATTAGTGACACTAAATAGCAGAGTATGGCCAGAGAAAGAAACACCAAAGAAATCCCATCTGAGATCATGGTCATCCAAAAGCAATTGTGAATATACCCAAAGCTGCAATCAATGAGGAAAAAGACAAGAAGATTCACACTGTAGAGAGGAAACAGAGTCCACGGAAGTCTTCCAGTCAGTCATATAACAAATGGACAAGCAAATAACAATAACAAGTTCTGGTGGTAAAGGAGGGAGGTTGGCAGTAACTAGGGTAGCCACATGTAGGATAAAATATGTCCAGTTTCAAAAGAAAATGTAAATTATACATACAATAAGGAACTTGATTCTAGAATATATAAAAAAATGTTGTAACTCAATAATAATAAAAAACCCTATTAAAAATAAGCAAAGAATCCGAATAGGTATTTTTTAAGGAGAATATATACACATAACCATTAAGCACTTAAAAGGATACACAATATCATCGGTCATCAGGGAAAGACAAATAAAAATCACAATGAAATAATACTACTTTACACTCATAAAAATAGTTATAATCAAAAAGTCTAATATAACAAGGATTAGAAAGAATGTGAGGAAATCAAAATCTTCACACATTGCTGGTCATTAATGTGGTACAGCTACTTTGTAAAATAGTTTGGTGGTTTCTCAAATGATTAAACATAGAGTCAGAATATGACCCAGCAATTCCACTCCTAGATATATATTTAAGAGAAATGGAAATACCCACACAAAAACTGGTACTCAACTCTTTATAGCAACATTATTTATAATAGCCAAATTGTGAAAATGGCCCAAGTATTCACCAACTAAAAAAATGAATAAACATAAGATGGTATAGTCACATAATGGAATATTATTCAGTCATAAAACTAAGTAAAATACTAATAAATAGCATGAACTTTGAAAATATGCCAAGTGAAAAAGTTATTTACAAAAGATTACATATTTTATGATTCCACCTACACTAACTGTCTAGAATAAACAAGTCTATAGAGTAATAAAGTAGATTATTGGTTGCTTAGTGTTGGGGAAAGCATAGCAAATTAGAAGATTTATGCCTAATGTACACAAGATTTCCTTTTGAAGTGAAAAAAAGTTTAAATTGATTGTGGTAATGTTTGCACATATCTGTGAATATACAAAAGCCAATAAATTTTAAACTTGAAGTAAATGCATTGTAAGATATATAATTACATATAAATAGAATTCTTAATTAGAAATTAAATAAAACTAGCATGAAGGCAAGAACCACAGGCTACCTACTGTGATATCCATTGATGTGCAGGCCTGGTGCCTGGGTCCACAGGTACTGGGCTGGTATCAGGGTTTACTGTGGCAAGCCTGATGCCTAGATTTATGAATGCAGGCCTAGAGCCTTTGGCTATGAAGGTTTCTCTGGTTCTGAAGCCAGCTAGCCATCTTAGAATTTCTGGACAGGCTAACTGATAAAGAGCTTTTTCTTCAGAAATCCATCTGGAAATACTGGAAGACATGACATATTCAACCATGCAAACACCAACACAAGACTACATCATGAAGAGTCACAGAAACATGATATCACCAAAAGAACAAAATAAAGCTCAATTAAATTGTAATATAAATTAGAGATATAGGAATTGTCTGACAAAGAGTTCAAAATGATCATCTTAAAGAAGTTCAGGGAACTATAAGAGAGCACAGGTAGACAAATAAATAAAATCAAGGACATGATAATAAACTAATTAAAACTTTAACAAAGAGATAATAAGCATAAAATAGAATGAAATGGAATTTTAGAATTGAATGAACTAAATTTTTAGCAAACAGCATCCACAGCAGGTTCAATCAAGCAGAAGAAAAATTCAGTAAGCTAAAAAACAATTCATTTGAAATTACTCAGTCGGAGGAGCAAAAAAAAAAGTGAAGAAAGTCTATGGACTATGGAATACCCTTAATCAAACCAATATTCACATTATGAAAGTCTGAGTTTGAACAGAAAAAAAAGGGGCCTCAAAGCATATTTGAAAAAATAATGACCGAATACTTTCCATAATTAGGGATGGAAATATATATACAAATTAATGAATTCCAAGGGACCCTAAAGATTGAAATTAAAGAAGTCTACACCAGGTCAGGAATGGTGGCTGATGCAAGTAATTTCACTTGGGAGGCCAAATCAGGAAGATTACTTGAGCCCAGAAGTTTGAGAACAACCTGGGCAACATATTGAGATCACATATGTACTAAAAATAAAAATAAAACAGCTGGGTATGGTGGCACATGCCTGTAGTACAAGTTATTCAGGAGGCTGAGACTGTAGAATGACCTTGAGTCCAAGTTCAAGGTTGCAATGAGCCATGATTGTGCCACTGTACTCTAACCTGGATGACAGAATTTGACTCCAGTACATGCACACACACACATGCACACACACACATGAAGAACACTACACCAAGACACCTTAAAATTAAACTGCCAAGAATCAAAGACACAGGGAGAAACTTTAAAGCAGCAAGAGAAATGTAACTTGTCTCACCCTCATTAGACTATTACTGGATTTCTTAGCAGAAACCTCACAGGACAAGAAAGAATAGAATGATATAGTAAAAGTGTTGAATGAAAAACAAAGGAACAAAAAACTCCAGCAGCTCAAAGCATTATAACCAGCAAAATCATCATTTAAAAATGAAGGCAAGGTCAAAGAGAGGATTAAGATGGCCAACACGAGGCAGCTAGAGTGAGTTTCTCCTACAGAGTAAACCAAGATGGAGCTTCCTCAGCACCCAGAGAGGAACAAATCCAGCAGCACACAACATGAGTCTCCAAAGGAATGATAATAACCACTTATAGCAAACATGAAGAAAAAAATCCACCGACCTGAGCTGGAACTGGCCAGACACTTGCCTGCACCACTGCAGTCCAACACAGTCTCTGGACACAGTGGGAAATTCAGGAGATCTGCATTCCTGTCACAAACTTGCAGGGCCCCCTGAACTTTGCAGGACCCCATCTTCTCATGAGTAAATGCCTTACCCATACCTGTCCTCGGCTGTGGAGTGGTACAGGAAAAAAGCCTTGGGCAACACTAGCTGCCATTTCCCAGGAATTTGACATTTACAGGTGTCCCAACTGCTTTCAGCAGGCCTGGTAGGGGTTGTGCTCAAGAGCAGACTCCACAGCTGCAGGTAGTTTCTGACTGGGTAGGTTGCCTGAGAATGTCGGAAGTCCTGAGGCCAATTGCACTCTGACGTTCAGATCACAGATTGCCTGAGGTCAAGATGGAAGCCTAGTGGGACATGTTACCACAACAACCTCACACCCTGTGTAAACTCTTTTATGCCAGTTCTGAAAATTAGCATTACCGTAGTGGCATGGGACTTTCTCCTATTCCCAACTGGAGTTGCTAAGAGTGAACACTTATGGGATACTTCAGCTCCTTTCCCTTGCAGTCCCTCTAAAGGCTCAAAACAGACAGATAACTTGGAAAATCTCAAGAGCTCCCTCTCGTCCTAGGTTGGCTGAGCATTTCCTTGGAGCAAAACTTACTAAGGAGAAACCCTACAGCCACCATTGCAGGTGGCTTTCTCCCATAAGTGCCACCTCCTGGTCATAGGTCAACAGTAGAGCCCATCACATTGGATACAATACATTGGTTTGGGGGAAGGCCTGATCTCAAACACCAGTTAACAACATTTTCCAAGCCACTGCAGCCACTTAGGACACCATGAACCAGTGCAAGTACACAGCACGGGGTTGCAACAAGTAGCAATTGAAAAACTCACCACACCAAGGGTAAATATAACAAAGGGAATCCTACAGTGCCTACAACAGCCCCCTGCCAGCCTCAATTAAGAAGAAATTATGTACCTAAATGGGAAGGAACCAGAAATGTAATTCTGACAATATGAAAAAACAGAGTTCTCCAACACCCACCAAAGACCATATCGATTCTTTAGCAACAAATCCTACACAAAAGGAAATTTTTGAAATTCAAGACATAAAATGTAAACGGTTGATTATACAATTGATGGATGAACTTCAGGAGAAAATTGAAAACCAACATAAAGAAATTAAAGAAAAAAACTATTTATTATATGAATGAAACATTATTCAAGAGACAGACATCTTTAAAAAATCTGAAATTCTGGAAATGAGAGAAACATTTAGACAAGTACAAAATGAAATGGAATATTTTAACAAGGAGAAGAAAGGATCTCATAACTTGAAGATAAGGTTTTAGAATCGACCCAAACAGATAGCAATTAAAAAAAAGTCAAGAGAATGAAAAAAACCCTCCAAGAAATATGGCAATAGGTAAAACGTCCAAACCTAAGAATCACAGGTATTCCTGAGGAAGCAAAGAAAGCAAAAGGTTTGGAAAAACCTATTTGAAGGAATAATGGAGGACAAGAACCTTGGCCTTGTTGGAGATCTAAACATCCACATACAAGAAACTCAAAGAATTCATTGCAAAAAGGTTATCTTCAAGGCATATAATCATCTGGCTATGCAAAGTTAATGTGAAGAAACAAATGTTAACAGCAGTGAGACAAAAGCATCAAATGACATACAAAGGTACATCTATTAGACTAACAACAGATTTATCAGAAGAAACTCTACAAATCAGAAGGAATTGTGACCCCACCTTCAATCTCCTCAAATAGAATAACAGTAAGCCATGGATTTTTATCCCACAAAACTAAGTTTCATAAATGAAGGACAAATAAAATCCTTTGCAGACAAACAAACACTGAGGGAATTTGTCACTATTAGACTGGTTCTACAAGAAATACTCAAAGAAATTCTAAATACTGAAATAAAAGGTCAAAATACATCAGTAAAAAATCCTGGAAATTATAAAGTTCACAGGTATTACAAAACACTAACACAGTAGAGAAAATAAACAGAGTAACCAAATAACAACCAATATGATAAATAGAATAGTACCTTACATATCACTATTAACTCTGAACGTAAATGGTCTCAATGTCCCACTAAAAAGAAAGAGATTGGCAGAATGGATGGGAAAATGAAACCCAGATTGGCCTTCAAGAGATTCACTTAACTCACAAAAACTCCTCTAGACTCAAGGTAAAAGTGTGGGGAAAAATATTCCACACAAATGGAAACCAAGAATAAGCAATAGTAGCCATTTTCATATCAGACAAAACAGACTTTAAATTAACAACAGTAAAACAAAATAACACAAAAATGGTTATTATATAATGATAAAGGGATCAATTCAGTGAGAAGACATAACAATTTTAAATGTATATGTGCCTAACATCAGAGCCCCAAGCTTTACAAAACAAATTCTACTACAGCTAAAAAAGAGAGATAGACAACAACACAATAATGGTGAGAGACATCAGCTTTCCACTGCCAACAGTAGTTAGATCATCAAGGCATAAAGTCAAGAAAGAAACATTGGAGTTAAATAGAACCCTAGAGGAACTGTAACTAACAGACATCTACAGAACATTCCATCTCAAAACCACAGAATATACATTTTTTTCTCATCTGCAAATGAAACATTCTCTAAAATAGACCACATGATAGGCCACAAATCAAGTCTCAATAAATTCCAAAGCATTAAAACCATATCACACAACTTCTCAGACCACAGTGGAATAAAACCAGAAATTAATTCCAAGAACAACTCACAAAACCAAACAAAAACATGCAAGTTATGAATTATCTTTGGCTCAACAAAGAAATCAAGATGGAAGTTTAAACATTCCTTGAAATGAATGACTTATCAAAATCTCTGGGATACAGCCAAAGCTGTGCTTGGAGAAAAATTATAGTGCTTAAAGCCTACATTAGTAAGACTGAAAGATTGCATAGTAACAACCTAACGTTACACTTCAAGGAACCTGAAAAACACAAACAAACAAAACCCAAATCTAGCAAAAGAAAAGACCTAAAAAAGATCAGCATAGAACTAAATAAAATTGAAGTAAAAAAATACAAAAAAAATCAATAAATCAAAGAGCTGGTCCTTTGAAAAGATAAACAAAACTGATAGACCACTAGCTAGATTAATTAAGACTCTAATAGAGTCTTAATTAATGCAATCATAAATGAAAAAGGAGACGTTACAACTGATACAATGGACATTCAAAAGATTGTCCAAGACTATTATGAACACCTCTATACAAAAAAACTGTACAATCTAGAAGAAATGAATAAATTCTTGGAAATATACAACCCCCCAACCCTGAATCAGGAGGAAACAGAAACCCCAAGCAGACAATAATGAGTAGTGATCTTGAAACAGTAATTAGAACTCTCCCAACAACAACAACAACAATAACAACAAAGTTTAGGAACTGATGAGCTCACAGCTGAATTCTACCAGACCTTCAAAAAAGAACTGGTATCATTTTACTGAAGTTATTCCACAAAATTGAAGAGGAGAGACTTCTCCCTAAATTACTCATGAGGGACTGGGGTTCTGCAAGGTTCAGGGGACCCTGCAAGTTTGCTACAGGAATACAGATCTCCTGAATTCTCCATTGTGTCCAGAGACTGTGTTGGACTGCAGTGGTACAGGCAAGTGTCTGGCCAGTTCCAGCTCAGGATGGTGGATTTTTTTCTTCATGTTTGCTATAGGTGGTTATTATCACTCCTTTGGAGACTCATGCTGTGTGCTGCTGGATTTGTCCCCCTTTGGGTGCTGAGAAAGCTCCATCTTGGTTTACTCTATAGGACAAACTCACTCTAGCTGTCTCGTGTTGGCCATCTTAATCCTCTCTTTGACCTCGCCTTCATTTTTAAATGATGATTTTGCTGGGTATAATGCTTTGAGCTGCCAGAGTTTTTTGTTCCCTTGTGAACATAGACACAAAAAATCTTCAACAAAGCATAAGCAAACAAACTTAACAGCATATAAAAAAGTAATATTACACAACGATGTGGTGTTATCCCAGGGATGCAAAATTGGTTCAATATACACAAGTCAATAAACATGATCCACTACATAAACAGAATTAAAAACAAAAATTATATGATCATTTCAATAGACACAGAAAAAAAAGCATCTGGTAAAATCCAGCATACCTTTATGACAAAAATTCTCAGCAAAATAAGCATAGAGGAAACATTTCTCAAAATAATAAAAACTATAATGGCAATCCCATAGTCAATGTCATCCTGGACAGAGAATAGTTGAACACATTCTCCCTTAGAACCGGATCAAGGTAAGGATGATGACTTTCACCACTAATATTCAACATAGTACTGGAAGTTCTAGTCTGAACATTCAGGCAAGAAAAAGAAATAAAAGTTATCCAAATTGGAAAAGAAGATATCACACCATCTGTTTATGCTGATGATATGATCTTATAACTTGAGAACCCTAAAGACTCCTCCAAAAGCCTCCTGGAATTGATAAATGAATTTGTAAACTTTTAGGATACAAAATCAATGCTGAAAAATCAGTAGCACTGCTATATACCAATAGTGACCAAGCTGAAAATCAAATCAAGATCCCAATTCCATTTACAAAAACAGCCAAAGGCCTAAAATACCTAGGAATATATTTAACCAAGGAGGTGAAAGTTCTCTACAAGAAGAACTACAAGACCAAAACTATGATGAAAGAAATTGCAGAGGACATAAACAAATGGGGAAACACCCCATGCTCATGGATTGCAAGAATCAGCATTATTAAAACGACTATATTACTCAATCAACAGATTCAATGCAATTCCTATCAAACTACCAATGTCATTTTTCACATAATTAGAAAAAGAAATCCTAAAATTCATATGGAACCTAAAAAGAGCCAGACTAGCCAGAGAAATCCTAAGCAAAATTTTAAAAAAATGAAATAATTTTTTTTAAAAGGCTGGAGGCATTACACTACCTGACTTCAAATTATAAAGCAAGGCTGTAGTTATTAAAACAGCATGATAATGGTACATGAGCAGACACCTAGACCAAGTGAACAGAATAGAGAATCCAGAAATAAAGGCAAATACCTAAATCAGATGATCTTTGACAAATTAGACAAAAACATATACACAGAAAGGACAACCTATTCAGCAAATAGTGTTGGAAAAATTGGATATTTACATGCAAAAAAGTGAAAATTGATCCCTATCTCTCCCCATATACAAAAATTAACTTAAGATGAATTAAAGACTTAAATTTCAGACCAAAAATAATAAAAATCCAAGAAGAATACCTAAGAAAAATTCTTAGGGACATTGGCCTAGGCAAAGAATTTATGACTAAAACCCCAAAAGCAAAAGTAACTAAAACAAAAATAAATAAGTGGTACTAAATTAAACTAAAATGCTTCTGCACAGCAAAATAAATAATCAACAGAGCAAAAAAGGCAACCTACAGAATGGAAAAGACATTCACAAACAATACATCTAACAAAAGATTAACATTCAGACTCTACAAAGAACTCAGACAAATCAACAGGAAAAAAGCAAACTTTTTAACTCCATTAAAAAGTGGACAGATGACATGAAGAGATATCTCTCAAAAGAAGATATATAAATGGCCAACAAACATGAAAATATACTCAACATCACTCATCATCAGGGAAATGAAAATTGCCACAGTAGATACCACATTACACTAGTCAGAATAGCCATTATTAAAATACAATTTTTTAAAAATGGTAGAAACTGGCATGGTTGTGCAAAACAGAGAGCAGTTATACACCATTGGTGGAAGTGTAAATTAGTGCAACCTCTATGGAAAGCAATATGGAGATTACTCAAAGAACTAAAAGTAGATCTACCATTTGATCCAGAATCCAACTATAAGGTGTCTACCCTAAGGAACAGAGGTCATTACATAAAAAAGACACTTGCACCCACATGTTCATTGCATCACAATACCCAATTGGAAAGATGTAGAATCAACCTAAATGCCCATCAACTGATCAGTAAATAAAGAAAATATGCTACACACACACGCAAACACACACACACACACACGCACACACACTCCCCATGGAATACCACGCAGCCATAAAAAAGAAGGTAATCATATCCTTTGCTGCAACATGTATGCAGCTAGAGATCATCATCCTAATTAAAGTGACTCCAAAACAGAAAACCAAACACCACATGTTCTTACTTATATGTGGGGGATAAATAGTCACAAAGATGGAAATATTTGACACTGGGGTCACCAATAAGTGTGGAGTGGAGAGGGGGGTTAGGGTTCAGAAACTACCTACAGGGCACAATGTCCACTCTCTGGGGTATACACCACCTGAGACCAAATCCCCACCACTACACAATATGTCCATGTAATGAACACACATGTGTACCCCTGAATCTAGAACTAAAAAAATGGAGAAACCAAGCATGGTGGTTATGTGTGGTATGTACCTTTAGTTCTAGTTACATGGAAGACTGAAGAGGGAAGACCACTTGAGCTCAGAATCAGCCTGGGCAACATATTGAGACCCTCATCTCTAAAAAAAACAAAAAGTAAAATTAAGATGACATAAAGACTATTGGGGATTAAGATTTCTACATATGAATTCAGGTGGGGGGCACAAACTTTTAGTCTATAACAATTGATTTTTAGAATTTTGGAGAAAAATTAACATCAACTAAGAAATTCTATACTTAGTTTTTCAGTATAGATGAAATCAGAAACTACAGTAAAGGCATTTCAGAATAAAAACAATGACACAGAAATTTTACCTTTATTAGGTATTTTATAAGAAATTTACCTGAGAGGATGCAATAATAAAATTAGGATGTAAACATAGAAAGTGAAAAAATTGGGGTGAAAGTAACAATGGATTCATCCCTGATAGATTGACTCAATGTAGCAAATCTGGAAACATCCAGCACAGATTGGAAGAGGTCTCACTGACCATTTCTCACAATAAAAGAACACAGAAAAATAATTGATACAATGGAGCAATTAACATATTTGAAAAAAAAACATGTAAAAGATACTGAACGAGAAAAGGAAAAGTGGAAACTAAAGAGGAAAAAGGATCCTCAAGTATGAAATGATGATGGCACTGAAATGTTTGGATAGTGTATTAAGGTTTTCCTTTTCTGAAAGCTCTTCATCTTTAGATTATTCTTTAATTTACTCTCCATCTTTAGAATTCTGAAATATTAACAGGATATGACTATGTGTGGGAACTTCCTTAACTTATCATATTTATCTAAGTCCTTTTATTTTGAACATTCTATTCACCCAATGAAATGTTTTCCTATTGTCTTTTGGCTTTTAAAAAATCTATCTCTGAATTCTTTTATTGGAAATCCTTTCAGAAAGACATGGAATATCATAATCAATTATTCATGTTTCTTAACTTTTATCTCATATTTTTGACTTGATCTCTTTATTCATCATTGTTGTAGATTTCCTTAAGATTATCCTACTATATGTAGTATAAGATTATATGTATACATATATATACTTGTCTTTGCACATTTATTACAAATCTGCCAACTACATTGTCTAGTTCTATTTATGAGATCTCTATCTGTTCAATTGATATATATCCTTTTGCCCAAACAACACTTTCTTGATTATCATATATTTATAGTAAAAATTGATTTTGTATAGTATGATTCCTTCAGTCTGTTCTTCTGTTTTATAAATAATTTTGACTATTTTAGTTCCTTTGTCTTTCCATTTGAATTTAAGAATCAGTTTGTCATTACCCATTTTAAATAGAGAATGGATATTTTTACTGGGGTTGCATGAAATTTATAGAGCAAAAATGGTGAGAACTGATAGATTAACAATACTGCATCTTATATTTTAAAGACTTTCTTTGACATGTCTTCAATATGCTAAATATTTTTGATAGTATACTTGAGATTTGGAGGACGCTGACATTATTCAAAAGCAATTCTACTAAATACATAGGTGGTCACCTTGCATGATTAGGTAAATGTAAGCTGTAAATCAAAAGTTATAAAACAGATGTCTTCACATAGCTCATAAACTTTCCAAAGTATATTTTCCGATGAAAATATTAGAATAACAACTTTCCAAAGTGACTGCTAATTTTATGTTTAAAACTTAAATTATCTTTTTGGAGATTTCATTTTTGTATATTTTCTATTTACATGTACATAACTATTTCCCACTTTTCTAGTAAACTGGAAATACTAATCTAATCTAAGTGGAGATCTTGTATTGCTGTCAACTCTCATAGGAGAGAGTCAAAACAGTGGGAGAGGAAGTAAATTCAAAACAGAACTTGGAAAATAACTCCAAATCAAAATACTAAAACTTCCCTCTCATTTCTTACTACTTCTAGAAATTTTTTCTTACCTTTTACAGGCTTAGTGACTAAGGTAATAATACATGCGACACAATCTTTTGTCCTTGGGTTTCATGGATACAAGAAGAATATATATTTCTCTATTTTGCAGACACTTCAAATTTATTTGGCATATGTGAAAATCTAATGTGAATTTTTAGGATAAAATTTATCCTAAAAGAGAAAGGGAAGTTTATTTGTTCACCCATCCCTACAACTCCTCTACTATATCCCTACAACTCCTCTAAGCAGAATGGATTATGAAAGATGAGAAGCTGCTAAATAAAACATAGATTGGAAATATGTCTATTATATGCTTTGCTTTCATAAATAAATAATAATATAAAGCATACAAGTAAGAAAATATCTCAGTAGGAATATCTTAATTGTATGTGTATTAAGTGTAGTTTTGCAGGATATGACTGGGACTACTTGTCTTCTTATAAGTAATTTCATTTTTAATTTTATTTTAATTTTAAAGATGTGGGATACAATTAAGAGTTAGGTATACAAATGGTCATTGTGCAGGTAAAGTTTGAACCTCACTCTGGTGGCAACTTCACCTAATTTGAGATCAGGTACTCTTATTGATGAACTGTGCACCCCCTCCCCTGGCAGTTTCCCCCTACTGCCAATCCTTTCCTTATAGTATTATGATGATTGTTGAGGGTCTGCTTATGAGTGATACTCAGTTCTTAGTTTCTATGATAACTAAGTTCTGCCACTGAGTATTATAGACTACAACTTCATCTAGGATATGAAAAAGTCCATATTTTGTCCTTTTTATGGTTGCAAAATATTCCATTATATATACACCACATTTTTTTAATCCAGTCCACTTTCAATGGGCAGCAAGATTGGTTCCATGTTTTTACTATTGTGAAAAGTGGTGCAATAAGCATGCATGTGCAGGTATCTTTTTCATTCAGTGATTTGAGTTCCTCCGGATATATTCTCAGAATGGAGATTGCTGGGACATATGCAATGTCGATTTTTAGATCTTTTAGGAATCACCATTTTCTACAGAGGTTGTACTAGTTTACAATCCCACCAACAGTGTAGAAGTGATCCCTTTCCCCTGCATCCCCTCCAACATCTGTTGTTTTTTAAGTTATTAATGATGGCCATCCTGACTGGAGTTAGGTGGTATCTCAGTGTGGTTTAACTTGTATATTTTTAATGATTAGTGAGGCTGAAAATTTTTTTAATGTATCTATTAGCTGCTCATATGTCTTCTTTTGAGAAGTGTCTATTCATATCTTTTGCTCACTATTTAATAGGGCTGTTTTTTGTTTTTGTTTTTGTTTTGTAGCCCATATTTGAGTTAATTGTAAATCCTAGATGTTAGGCCTTTGTCAGATATAAAGTTGGCGGATATCTTTTTCCATTCTCCCCACTCAATGTTTTTTGCTTTGCAAAGTTTTTCAGTTTGATGAGATCCCACTTTTCTATCTTATCTCTTATAGCAGGGCATTTAGAGTTTTGATCAGCAATTGATTGCCAGTTCCAATTTCCATAAGGTTGTCTGTGCATTTTCTAAGGTTCTTATATTTTGAGGTTACATTTAGGTCTTTTATACATTTGGAGTTGATTTTTGTACATGGTGATAGGTAGGAGTCTTGCTTTAATCTGCTGCATGTGGTCAGACAGTTTTTCCAGCACCACTTACTGAATAAGTCCTCCTCTCCCCAGTGGTTGTTAGTGGAGGCTTTTTCAAAGAAGAATTGGCTGAGGAATTAAGTTTTGCTTCTGGAATCTCTATCCTATTGGTCTATATGCATATTCTTGTACCAATACCAGGCTGTTTTGATTATTTTAGTCTTATAATAAATTTTGAAGTCTGTATGTGTGATACTTCCCACTTTGTTTCTTTTGCTGGGCGTTGTTTTGGTTATTTGTGGTCATTTATGTTTCCATATGAATTTCTGGATTGTCATTTCCAGGTCTGAGAAGAATGATGCTGGTAATTTAATGGATGTTGTGTTGAATCTGTAGATTGCCTTTGGTAGGATGGACAACTTAACAATGTTGATTCTTCCAATCCATGAGAATGGAAAATTTTTTCATTTGTTTGTGTCATCTTTGATTTCCTTAAGCAGCATTTTGCAGTTTTTGTTGTAAAGGTTTTTCATGTCTAGTAAGGAAGATACTGAGATATTTCAATTTTTTGATTGCTATTGTGCATGAGATTATGCTTTTTTACTTGATTCTCTGTTTTTTGTTGGTGTATAAGAATGTGACTGGGTTTTGCACGTTGATTTTGTACCCTGAGACTTTGCCAAAGTCCTTTATCAGTGCAAGAAGATTTTTGACAATTCTCTTGGATTCTTGAGGTATTGATTCATATCATCAGCAAAGGATAACTTGACTTCCTTTTTTTCCTATTTGTATGCC
>CAUYQG010074796.1:0-43213 GCA_963574415.1 Tarsius wallacei | reverse complement strand
CAGAAAAACCACTCAAGGACACTATGTCCCATTTCAAACCCTCATTCATAAGCAGGAGAGACTCTATTCGCCTTCCTTGGACCCTTCACTCACGTCCAACCACGTGCACTCTCAGAAAAGTTTGTGGGACTATGGCAAGTTCGGAGAGTTCCCCAGAAACCAGCTTCTTCCCTGTGCCCTCCCTTCAATTCCAGAGACAGGAAATGCTGCCCCTCTTACAGGCTGCACGCTTGTTGACTGGGAGGTGTCTCTTCCATCTCCCAGGACTGCCTGAGGAGTGTCTCTGTCTCCCGGCACCCACGTGCCTGGAAAGACAGCAGCCCTAGAGTCCTGTCTTGTCCTCAGCACACAGCCCCGCAGCATAGCCCCCTTGCACACCACTGGGGCACAGTGTGAAGTGCACGCCACACCCAACAAACTCCCAGACCACAAGGACCTCACTCCCAAGTGCAAAGCAGGCACAACTTCAGTGCTTGTCCACAGTGCAGAGCACAAGCGCACACACACAAAGACCATGGGCAGGGGCATGAGCACATGAAACCCATGTGCATGCCTGTGAAGCATGCGTGCATGGGCACACACACATGAAGCCTGTGTGCACAAACAGATGTACATGAAGCTCGTGTGCACGGACACACGCACATGACGCCTGTGTGCACAAACAGATGTACATGAAGCAAATGTGCAAGGGTGTGCACACATAAAGCACACATGACAGGGAGCAGGGCCTAGGGTAGATGGACAGAGAGAGAGGAAGGAAGACTCGTGGTTCTGGACAGGGCCATGCAGGTTTAGAATCAAGAGGCAGTGACATCCCTCTTCCCACTCAAGGTGGAAACCGCTGAGAGACTGGGCTATGAAGGCACAAGAACCCTTAGAGCACATCCCGAGGACTTACCTCTCTGGGAGCTATTCCGGGGCCTTAGAGGCGTAGATGTCATTTTTATTCCATCACTCTCCTGACTCCTAGTTGCTGTGTGCCTACTACATGTCCGATACTGCATGGGGAGCTGCGCATATGGCGGGGAATGAGGCACAGGGCCCTGGCTGCAGCATTTTTAGGCAAAGGAGAGAGAAACTGCCTATGACTCGTTAGTTGGTTATGCGAGGGGGAGTCCAGTGCCTTGGGAACAGATGACAGAGGGGCCACATGCAGGCCGTGGCCTTTCTGAAAAAGAGATGGCCACATTAGCTCTGAAATGCACAAGAAAATTAGCCATGCAAAACGAGGGCATCAGGCAGCACAACGGTGTCCCAGTGCCACAGGGGACAGATGGAAATGAGGCCGATGGGAAGAAGAGAACGGAGTGAAGGGTTACATAGGGTCCTGGAGACAGGAAGCGAACCTGGGCCTTGCTCCGGGGAGCCACAGAGGGTGACACAGGAATGGGACAGTGCCGAGATTTTACAGCTTTATCTGTCCCATGCAGGGGATCCCAAGGTACCACCCACCACCAGCAGCAGCACCTGGGAACTTGTTGGAAATGTAAATTTTCTGGTCACACCCCAGAGTGGCTGAATCAGACATTTTGGGGGTGGGACCCAGCTACTGTGTAGAGCCTAATTTACTTGTCTTACACTCACATACTTCTGTGCAAAATCAACCCAGGATGGGCTAGACCTCAGCTTCCTCCTCCTTCTGAAAGGACTCCCCCACCTCTCCAGGCAGGCTGCAGCATTCCCTCAAGCCCCGACACCCCCACGCCCCCCCACCCCACCTTCATTTCCTGTTCCTTGTGTCCTTGCTAAGCATTTAGTTTGGCCTGGCATTCTGGACACAAATGATTTGAGGATGGCTATGACGACAAGCCTTTAAGAGAAAATCTGAAAGTCCCAAGGAAACGCCACAGAAATGAAAGATAACCATGAAAAAGAAGACATCTGGGCAAAGTTTAAAAGGACCGGGCATGCCCAGCCTTGAGTGAGTGTCACTGTGGGGAGCCGTGGTGACAGTTTTCTAATACGTAAGGAATGCACGGAGGAGAAAGGGATCCGTTTTTCCACTCATCAGCCAAAGCAGAGTGAGCAGGACCGTCTTAGGTTTCAGCCGGGGAAACATATGTCATGTGTCTGAGCCATAGGAGAGGAGGCACTGCCAAGAGGCCCGGTGAGATCATCCTCGCCAGAGACGCTCTCGATGAGATCACAGCGGCCGGCCGGGTTGCTGTCCGGCAGGGTGCCGGAACCCCGCAGGGCCTGAGCCCTGCCAGGCTCGATGCAAAGTCTCCGGGGCCAGATGCTCAGGGCAGGTACGTGGTTTGCTTCAGACACTCAGGAATCCACACAAGACACTATGCACCTCTGCAAAACACTTCAGGTTGCCTTGTCACCTGAGGCCCCAGGATTCCAGGCATCTGTTTCATGGGAAAGCCCATGTATTCCTTTACAGCCAACTCCCACCTGCCAGTAACCACAGAAGCAGCAGGGACAACTGTCACATGAGCAATGGTTCTGAGCTATGGAGCATCTGCCCTATGGCAGCGCTGCACATGCATCCTTCGCTCATGCCTCACCATCATCATAAACCCATCTTACAAACGAAGGAACTGAGGCCCCCAGAGGGCTCCACCTCTGGCCACTTCTGGGATGAGATTTGAGTCCAGGGCTTTCTGACATCAGAGCCCAAGGCCATGATCCTGCCTCTAGGTTGCCAGGAACCGAGTACGCGCATCAGAATCTCAACAAAAGAATCCACCCAAATGTGACCCGCAAATCCCTCCGGGGCTGGCAGGGGCTAGTCCCTTGATAATGTTCAGGAGAATGGAGAATGGGAACCTTTTAGGAATCACCCACTCTGTCTCCTCTCCCCAAGCTACCACCTCCACACCAAATCCAGATCTGGTGACATTTAAAGCCAAGGTCCTCCTGGAAGGCCCAGCACTGCCCTGCCTGCACCACCCCATGCCCTGCCCTGCATGAGTCCCCCTCAGACCTCAGCGAGTGCACAGGACTACCGCCGCGTGGATATCCCTCACACACCACGACCTACTCTAAAACTGGCAAGAGCACGGGGGTTCCCAGCAGCTGCCTAGACACTGACCACCATCCCTCATGTGGTTTTTATATGTGCCCAACACTCTCCCTGGAGGGACCCTCATTCGGGACTGTCTGAAGGCCTCTGCAATGAGAGGGGATATTGTGCAGGGACTGCGACCACAGCTTCAGATAACCCGGATCGGATGTTTTTTTTCCCATCTTTTCTTTGATGCAATTCTAGGCTCCTCTGGCTTTCCTCCTTTTGCCCCTTGCTAGGGTCCTGAAGGTGGCTGACTGGTTTGTGCTGCAGACTTGAAGAACTCATCAGCGCTCTGCCCTGTCTGTGCTCTATTGCCTTCACTGCAAGGCTCTCTGGGGCTTCATTTGTCAGACGGTTCCGCTAGGGGACCTGAGCCACTCCCAATGTGGGACTTCAGACCTGAACACCCACCTCCCCCTGCTGAAAGAGCCACCAGGAAACAAGTGCGGGAGCGGGGTGCATGGGCAGGCGTGAGGTCATGGGCTCTGGACTGAGCGCGCATGTGGACAGTCACAGCTGTGCCCACTCGAGGCAAGTGCCGTGAGGAGGAGCTCAGGTCAGGGCGGGCTGCCCGTGAAGTGTGGCAGACCCCGTAGAAGCAAGTAAAGACAGATTTTCCTGCTCTTCAGATGGCTGCCGGGTTGATGTCGGGCCTGGAGTCAGGTGAATGAAATGTACTCCTTCTTGATGGAAAAGCTGGACTCAAAGCCCCAAATGTATATTCCTGGGAAGTCTTCATTTTTCTTTCAGCTTCACCAAGCTCAGTGGAACTTAGAGCAGGCTTTTCCTCCATGCAAAGAGATGGAGAGGGCCCAAAGGACAAAGCGGCGTGGAGCCCTGGGAGGAGAAGGAGGTCCTTCCTTTTTCCAAACCAATGTCTGGGAGGGTGGGGGAAGGAAGGGAAGAGATGGCTTCTGGAGGTCTGACTTCAGGGACTCCAGCCGCGATGGCAAATGTCACACCCTAAACAGCCACGTGAGGACCAACACTCCCTGACCTTTGCCCGCGAAAGCCAACCCTTGGCTGCTTTTCCAGCAGATGTGTTTGCTCTGAAGAACCCACTCTTCCTGGGTCATCTCTCACGGCTCAGTTACCACATTGCTCCACCACCATGATTTGCAGCCCACATCTGGGATGCAGATGGGATCTCGCCTCAAGAAGGGTACAGACGCGTTCCCTGCATATGGCCACCTGGCACTTCCCAGCATCGAACCAGCAACCCTGGCCATGTGACACAACTGTGTGGTTTGAGAAGCTCGGCTTCTGAAATTGTCACCCACCCCAGGTCATGCAGAGCATTAACAGTGAGGTACATTAAAATCAGAGTCTACTACCTTCATGGCACCCATAGCTTGGAAGCTCAAAGCTAATCTCGAAGGGGTCAGCGCTGCCAGCATCGCGTTGAATCTTGCACTCTTGTTCTTAATAGGTGAATGGTACTGGCCGTCTGGAGCCACAGAACCAAACCTGTGGAAGAGAGAGGTGGGGTTTAAGGGAAAACACCACTCGAAATGTAGTCTGGTGTCTCCCATGTGCACACACAGGGAAGCACACATATTTTCCCATCCAGGAACCTCCTCCATGAGAAAGAGAACAGAGCAAGGTAGGAGTGTTCCCCCGCAGGAGATGCTGAGAAAGGCTTGGTTCATGAGAATTAGGGGTTTCCGTGAGAGAGGGTACAAGGGCCACCATTAAACCCGTGCTGGAACTGAGTGTGCAGATGCATACCAGTCCACTTTCTAAAAAATTGAGATACAATTCACATACCTTAAAATTCATAGTATAGTCACAAGGGTGTACTATCATCACCACTACCCAATTCCAAACATTTCATCACCCCAAGAAGAAACCCCATCCCATCAGCAGCCATTTCCCCATACTCCCCTCCCTCCAGGCTCTGACAACCATTAGTCTACTTTTTTTTCCTCTATGGATGTGGACTGTCCTGGACAATTCACATAGGTGGAGTCATATAATATGTGATCTTTGTGTCTGGCCCCTTTCGCTTAGCATAATGTTTTCAAGGTTCATCCATGTTGAAGTATGTATCAGTGCTTCATTCCTTTTTGTGGCTGAATAACATTCCGTTGTAAGGATATGCCACATTTACTCTTTCACCAGTTGGTGAGCATTTGGGTTTTTTTCACTTCTTGGCCACATGAATAATTATGCTATAATCACTTGTACACAAGTTTTGCGTGGATGTATGTTTTCAATTCTCTTGTGGACAATGTTTTCTTACATACCAGCGTGAGACTCCGACTCAAAAAAAAAAAAGAATCGTGGGATAATATGACAATTGGTGACACCATTTTACATCCCCACCAGCAATGTATAACAGTTCTTATGACACATCTTCCCCAGCACTTTTATTGCCTGTCTCTTTTGTGATAGTCATCCTAATGGGTGCAGAGTGGCACTTCTTTGTGATTTTGATTTGCATTTTCCTAACCACAGTGACATTGAGCACTTTTTCATGTGCTTATTAGTCATTTGTATATCTTCTTTAGAGAAATATCTATTCAGATTTTTGTTCATTTTAAAATTCGGTATTTATCTTTCTATTGTTGAGCTATAATCCTAATTTTTATATTGTGGATACTATACCCTTATGATATATATGATTTGAAAATACTTTTTCCCCGCTCTGTGAATTTTTTTTTTCTCACTTTCTTCATACTGTACTTTGATGCACAAAAGTACTTTTAAAATTTTGGCAAAGTCCAATTTATTTATTATTTTCTTTGGTTAATTATTCTTTTTTTTTTTTTGAGTTGGAGTCTCACTCTGTAGCCCAGACTGGAGTGCAGTGGCCACTTCCGGCCACCGCAGCCTCGACCTGCTGGGCTCCGGTGATCCTTCCGCCTCCGCCTTCCAAGTAGCTGGAACTACAGGCGCACGCTACCATGCCCGGCTGATTTTTTGAGTTATCGTAGAGATGAGGTTTCGCCAAGTTGCCCGGGCAGGTCCCGAACCTGCGGGCTCAGGCAATCCACTCACCTAGGCCTCCCAAAGCGCAGGATTGCAGGCTGAGCCACAGAGCCCGGCTGGTTAATTATTCTTTTGGTGCCACATCTAATAAATCATTGCCTAAACCAGGGTCACAAAATTTTACATCTATTGGTTGGGTGCAGTGGCTCATGCCTGTAATCTCAGCACTTTGGGAGGCTGCGGCAAGAGGACTGCTTGAGCCCAGGAGTTTGAGACCAACCTGAGCAACATAGAGAGACCTCGTCTTTACCAACAATCAAAAAATTAGGCAGGCATGGTGGTGTGCACCTGTAGTCCCAGCTACCTGGGATGCTGAAGTGGAAAGATTACCTGAGCCTGGGAGGACAAGGCTGCAGTGAGTCATGACAGTAGCACTGCACTTCAACCTGGGTGACAGAATGAGAACCCAACTCAAAATATATGTGTGTGTGTGTGTGTGTGTGTGTGTGTGTGTGTGTTATACCTATTCTTTCTTCTAAAAGTTTCATAATTTTAGCTCTTACATTTAAGCCTGTGATGCATTTAGAGTGAATTTTTCTGTGTGGTATGAGGTTAAAAAGGTCTGGCTTCATGCTTTTGCATTTGAATATCTAGTTGTTGCTGCACCATATGTTGAAAAGACTATTCTTTCCCCCATTTAATTGTCTTGGCACTCTAATGTTAATTGACCTTAAATGTGAAGATTCCTAGACTATTCTATTCCATTATTCATATGTCTATCCTTTAAGCAAGTGCCATGCTGTTTTGGTTACTGTAGCTTTGTTAGAAGTTTTCAAATCACAAGTGTGAGAGCTATTTTGCTCTTCTTTAAGATTGTTTTGGTTATTCTGAGTCTCGTGCCTTTTCATATGAATTTTAGGATCAGTTTCAAGATTTATGCAAAAAGCAACGCAGCTGGGATTTTGACAGGGATTGCACTGAATCTGTACATCTGTTTACTGACCTACTTTATATCAAGTGATGAGCCCACATTCTAAGAGCGGGGCTTTGCCCTCAAACCTCAAAACCCCTGTGTTACCACAGGCTGTTCTATAGTATTTTGGGGGCAGCTTGAATGCCAGTGGAATGACACTATAGCCAAATCTTGTTTGGCTATATATCCTCATGTCTTCTACAGACAATGTAGCTCACTATCATTTTTTTCTCATTGAATCTGACTTTCTAATCACTGGATGAATGCCCAGTGAGATGGACCAGCTCCTGGCAGAGGACACTGGGTCACTAAGATCTCGTTGGTAAGATACAGGGAACTCCCTTCCTGTGGCTTCTCCTTGCTTCCCTTTCTCCCACAGTAGAGTGAAGCTGAAGAGTGACTGGGAAATTTGCAGACCCCTCTGGGGAGGCTGGTGGTCCTCAGGCCTGCTGTCACGGGCACTGGTGGCTCCTAAGGGGTGCTGGGGACTTTGGCACACAGCAGAATAACTGCAAAGATGCTTTTGTTGTTTGCATGGTATTCCCTACCAATCCACAGGAGGACAAAGTTAAACGGAATTTGGTCCATTTCAAATTTGTTTCCAATACAATTCTCTTAAACTTTTAATTTCATTTTTATCTTTTGAGTCAGAGTCTCACTCTGTCGCCCACATTGGAGTGCACAATCAAGGCTCACCACAGCCTCAACCTCAGACGATCCTTTTGCCTCAGCGTCCAGAGTAGCTGAGACTACAGGCATGCCACCATGCCCGGTTAATTTTTTTTTTCTTTTTCATTTTTAATATAGAGACAACGTTTTGCTATGTTGCCTAAGCTGGTCTTAAACTCCTGGACTCAAGTAATCCTTTCACCTGGGTCTCCCAAAAAGCTCGGATTACAAGCATGAGCCACTGTGCCCCTTCAATTTTCTTAAACTTTTGGTATCTACTACAACATTTATCTGCAGACAAGAAGATACAGGCAACAAAAGGAGTAAAGTAAAGGAAAACCCAAAGGAAGGCAAGGAGACAGCTGGTGGTATACACACTGATTTCTGGCTTTGTCACAGATTTAAATAGGACTATGACTCGCAATGTTGTTGGATACATGAAACGCTGCTGAGAAAATTAAAGGCACTTGATGCTTCTTAGTAAAGAAGCTTCCCTGCAAAGAGCATCATTAACCCTTGGAGCTCCACCCCCGGAGCACACCTGGAAGCTGAAAGATAGGGCCTTAGCTCCTGCACCCACAAAGGAGGCAATAGCACTAATCTGTTTATAAAAGAAGGATACAAAGGAAAAACCCTAAATGCTTAGCAATAGGGGACTGAACACATGAATTGTAGACCATTCATTTAGCAGCCTATTCTAGTACTCTTTTAAAATGGACATTGGAGACTCAGAAGGGGTGGCGTGGAAAGACGGGGAGTCATGAGAAATCACCTATCAGGTACGATGTGCACTAGTGGGGATGATAGGCACACTAATAGCCCAGACTTCTTCACCACTACATGAGGGGGAACCCAGAAAAACCTAAGATTTATTTATAAAAGCTTGTGTATTTATTCTTACTTGTTGAAACCTCAGTCACTTTCAAAATACTCTCCATTTGATGCAGTACACCTATGGAGGTGCTTTTTCCACTGCTCAAAACAGTTTTTGAACATGTCAATTTTCATGCCTTTTAGGGCATCTGCTATTTTTTGTTTCACCTCCTCCATGTCAACTAAATATTTGCCTTTGAGGACTTTTTTCATTCAGAGAAACAAACAAAAAAGGGCACTTGGGGCAAGATCTGGTGAATACGGATGGCGGGGTACAGGAGCCATGCTATTTTTTTGTCTAAAACTGCAGAATATTCAGCACTGTGTGGGCAGGTGCACTCATCATGAAATGGGCAAACACATTGAAAGAATCTCCAAAACAAGTTCACTGAGGCTGAATGCAGCCTCTCACAACGACGCTAGCTGGTACACTGATGTCAATGGGTTCCTAGAACACCTACCTAGCCAGGGAAGCTGGTTCTACAAGGGGCCCACCCTCCAAAAGATAATTTCATCTTTGGGAGGATACCCCCTCATACAATGCATCCATGTAACCAAAAACCATTTGTACCCCTAAAGCTAATGAAACAAACAAATTCAAAAACAATAATGCATATGTGTATTTATTGTTGCATAAAAACATTTGCTATATAATGTTAAGTGAAAATTACAAGTTATTAAAATTAGAATCTATCAGTGGATCTCATTTGGTCAAATGCCAAGGTATCTCTTTTTGGTAAAAATCCTTCATATCTCTCTTTTTATACATATCAGCACAGAAAAACATCTCGAGAGATGTACATTGAAGAGTGACCATCATTATGTCTGGGCAACAGCATGGTGGATAATTCTAAATTTTTTCTATTTGTTATCCAACTGCTCCAATTAGTTGTCAATAAACACATGGGGGTGGTTGAGAGAAGATTCTGGACATGCAGCCATGAGACCCAAGAGCCAGGCCCAGCCGCAGAGAGTAATGACATCGCCGGCACTATTGACCTGAGTGAAGAAGCTACTCACTTATCCAGCAGGTTCTCCCTGGGTATCCGAACCTTGTCGAATATTAAAATCCCATTATCCACACCGTGCAGACCTGGAGAGAGCAGAAAGGGAGAAATCTATGCAGCATCAGAAACAGCATCCCTGCAGCTTCCCAAGCCTGTCTCCACTAAAATGCAAAGCCCTTTATTTTACTTCCAGAATTGTTGATGCTTTTTTTTTTACTTGGCAGGGGGAGGATACTGTTTGTTTCCTTGATGAGCTGCGCTTGTTTCTTCCACCCGTCTAGCCCGTTCCCCCCCGCCCCACAAGGATGGAGGAGAACATGCTACTCCTTCTCTGCATGTTCTGGGCTCAGGCTGGGGTCTGATGGGGGCACACCTACCCCTGGAGCAGTGACTGAGATTAAGGGAAAGTTCTAAGCAGTTGAAAGATGGAAAGCTGAAGAGAAGGCAGGAGAGCCAGCTTGCTCTCCCCAGGAATGCAGAGCTCAAATCCCTGCTCCCTCCCAGTCCTCCCTCAGCACACAGAGCTAACCGGTGACAGCAAGTGCCTAGAAGACAAGGGAAAACAGCCACAAGGACAGGGTGGGGAGGTGGGGGGGGGGGGGTGAAAGCCCACCTGCCCAACTCAATTCCTAAAGACACCTGTCAGTGTCTGGGGTCTACTCTTTGTTCATGAAAACTTAGGGAGATTTAATCTACTGGGGAAAAAAAAATCTGTCTTTGGTAAACATCTTTATTTAGAACATTACCCCCTGACAAGGACACACTTGCATTTAGGAGCTTACAAGGACACCAAAACAGACTTTCTGCCGTTGCCAGTGTTTTCAACGTCTGGCACAGCTTCACAGAGCTCAGCCCACCCCTCTGCTCTTAGCAACACTTGACACGTGAGGCGCTTTCAAGGGGCCAGGGCCAGCCAGGGCCTTAGTCAGCCCTGGGAGATACATTTAAAACCCTCACACACCCACCTGCAGCCCATGCCCGCAACCATGGCAGTGGATAAACACTAAGGGGCCGGGATGAGCTGTCTCCCTCTGCCAAGGGATTGGCTTCTTCCCTCTTCTCTTCCCACTCTTTCTTCTGTCTTTTGCTTCACCCCCCCAACCCCCCCCACCCCGTCTTTGGCTCGACTTAACCTTGGCCAAGGACGGCCACTGGAGGCCACAGGCACGGCTTGATCTCACTGAGTGCTGGGGGTTACACTGTGTCTTCCTTCTCTCCTTTTTTTATCCTTCTCTCTCAGACTCCCTTCTTTGGCTTAGCTTGTCTTTGGCCAAGGATGGGCACTGGAGGCCACAGGCATGGCCTGATCTTATCATGTCCCTGTAAAATTTGTGTGTTGAAGTCCTAACCTCTATATTGTGTATGTGACCTTATTTGGAGGAAGAGTCTTAATAGAGGCCTTAAAATGAGGCCATCAGAGTAGGCCCTAATCTAAATGACTTATATCCTTTACTAGACAGGGAAAATTTGGAGACAGATGTACACACAGGGAGAACACAAGGTTAACATGAAGAAGGTCATTTACATGCCAAGGAAGAGTATCCTGGGACAGATCCTTCCCTCACCACCCTTAGAAGGGACCAAACCTGCCAGTGCCTTGATCTCAGAAGTTCAGCCTCCAGAACCGAAAGACAACACATTTCTATTGTTTAAGCCACC
Source organism: Tarsius wallacei (assembly GCA_963574415.1). Lineage (NCBI taxonomy): Eukaryota > Metazoa > Chordata > Mammalia > Primates > Tarsiidae > Tarsius > Tarsius wallacei. The sequence continues at coordinate 32,085 of CAUYQG010074796.1, read as the reverse complement.
CTGTGAATGGCCCTAGTAAACTAAGGCACTGTCCTTAGGCCTCCACAAGGGCCTTGTGAGCACAGACACCAGGCGGGCAGCGAAGGAGCACAAAGGAGAGAACTGCAGCCTGCCCTTTGAGAGAACCCAAGTCCAAGAAGGAGAGAGAAGATGGAACAGACGGTATTTGGGACAAAATGGCTTTGTTGCTAGGAAATTTGAGAAGCTGGGAGAGAATGAGACCAATGCACATTCATAGATGGCAATCAGCAGCATGCTCCAACAGTTCTGCGTAAAAGATTCTTCACGAGGATTCAAAAACAGAGAGTCTTCTCTGGAGGAAGTGTTCTCTGCCCTCACTTTTCCAGGTAGGCTCTCCTTGGTGGGGTGGGGAGCAGAAGGGAGGTGTGAAGGAGTGCAGGAGGGGGGTCACACGGGCACTCACCTTCCTTGTGCATCATATCAACAGCTGTCACTCCTGGGTACAAGCTTCCGTTTTCATCCCGGATAGGAACGATGAAACAGTGGGGCCCTAGGGAAAGCATAGTGACCATTATTAAGTGCTTCTCTCTAAAGATATGAACAAAGCTTTGTTTATTTCCTGGGTCAAAGCTTGGATCACAAAACTCATTACGTTCTACAAGTGTGCACTGCACATCAGAGTGTATAATGTCAAAATGTAATTATAAATTCTATCATCATGTATATTTAGGAGATAAAGTTAGGACTGAATTTTGTTCTTCATATGTGTTTTTGTCTGTCTGTTTTTTGAGTTGGAGCCTCACTCACTCTATCACTCAGGTTGGAGTGCAATGGCACACTCACAGCTACTGCAGCCTAGACCTTATTGGGCTCAGGCAATTCTTCCACCTCAGCCTTCCTTCCAAGTAGCTGGAACTACAGGTGCACACCACCATGCCTGGCTAATTTTTTAAATTTATTGTAAAGTCAAGATCTTGCCAAATTGTCCAGGCTGATCTTGTACTCCTTGGCTCAGGTAATCCTCTTGCCTCAGCCTCCCAAAGTTCTGGGATCATAGGCGTGAGGCACTGCGCCTGGCCAGGACTGAATTTTTTACAAGATAAAAACAGCCCTGTGATGTTTTCACCAGAAAACAATCCGAGTGAAGAGAATGATGCTAGTTGTCCGTCAGTAACAAACCTTGAGATGTTCCATTTATAATGAGCTGAGCAAAGACAGTTGCGTAGTTCCCATGCATGGCGTTCCCAATGTACATCTTCTCGGCATCCTCACACGGTGTGTTGATAACAAACTCCTGCACAGAAACAGCAGATCCATAGTGTTTTCCTTCACACAGTTTATTTCAGCGAGCTCAAGGCCACAGATAGCGCGAAAATAGATTCACGCAGTTTGGGGCGTTGTTCTTAGGTGATCATGCCGCAAAAGAGGAGACAGCAGAAAAGGTGTCTGGCTCCACCTCTGGACACCAACGTTACTGAGCTGTCACCTCAGTTGCATATTTCACCTCTGTCTCAGCTTCAAAAATAACTGGAGATGAAAGTGATTTTTCAAGGAACAATTCAATCAGAAGACTAAGTTGCCAATGCTCAACGGTAAAAAGGTGTTCGTTCATTCCTTCCCAGTCTCTCGACTGTATAATGTCAGGCTGGCGTGCGTGCTGTTCAGCTGAGCATACCTGGCTTTAATGTAAAAGTCTTTCTTCAATTATCAACATCTTTCTTTCTACACTACTTCATACCAAGGTTTTGACTTTTAAATAACTCAGCAGCAAAACTCCTAAAAGCCCTGGTGGTATACAAGAGGGCTTGTATACTCCAAAATTCCGGAATTGTCTTTTGGAGGGTGGGACCTTTGTAGTACACTCAGAATTTGCTCCTCTGGATCAAACGGTCAGCCAAAGTTTTTATCTGGAAGTTTTGAGAAAGCTGCATCACGATTTGTGGAGGAAACATCCCAAGTTGTGGCAAACAAGTGACTGGCTCTCCCACCATGCCAACGTACCTGCCCATACCACACTGAGTGTTCACCAGTTTTTGACCAAAAACAGCATGACCCCCATACCTCACCCTCCCTAAACTCGATCCTACCCCGAGAGACTTTTTTTTGTTTTCTCGGATGAAAAAAGTCCTCAAAGGGAAATGTTTTGCTGATGTGGAGGATGTGAAACAAAAAAAGGCAGAAGCACTAAAAAGCGTCCCAATCTAGATGATCAAAAACTGTTCTCAGCAATGGAAAAAGCATCTCGATAGGTGTATTGCATGAGAGTACTTTGAAGGTAACTGAAGTTTAAGAATAAATACACAATACACAATTTTTATATATAAATTTCTGTTTTTGAGGGTCCCCCCTTCATATATATACCCAACTCTCCACATACTCCCCACCCCCAAATACCTCACCTGCGATGCTACCAAAAGAGGATGGAATATCCAATGATCTGAGTCCCTAGATGGATTTTTCCAGGGTCTACCAGCTAGTGTGTTCCCCTTCTGGGAAAATCACTTGATTCCTCATTGCCTCCACGTGTTCCTGGGCCCCGACCATTCCTGCCTCCATGACATGGGTCTTTGTTTAAACATCGACTAAGTACTCAAAGGCAAAAACTGTATACTTGGATGCAAGATGAAGAGGCAACCATGACCTATTGCCACCATTGCTTACAGTATCAGCCCAAAGAATGTTGATTTTTATAAAACAAAATCACCCATTTAAGCCTTTGGATGATTGTTTCAGAACCTGCCTCTCCATCTTCCTGGCCAATGAATATAATAGTAAAGGTTTCCCAAAAAATGTTAAAAAATGTACAAGCCCTTAAAACAGAAGCACTTGTAAATGAATATCTATCTTAGGAGGGAAAAAAATCATAGAAGGTATCATGCAGTTTGTCTCTGAATATGTCTAAAGTTCCTGTTCAAAACAGTGTGACATGAACATTGGTCACAAATAAGCAGGAATAAATGCAGGGTTTTTGTTTTCAGTCTCTGTTCAAAACTCCATCTTCTTTTCCCTAATCTCTGGAAGCCAATACAAAGGTCGCAACAGAAATGCTTCCCTTTCTTGTCCCTCCTCAGTTTCCCTCACCACCTGGGTGACCTCGAAACCTCTTGCTAAGAAGGGACTGACCACACTGCCAGCTCCGAATACAGGGTCCCTAGGACAGCCCAGGGGAAATGGCAGAGGGTTGAAATGCAAATTTAATAGGAATTGACAATATTGAAGATGTGGCTGAACTCAACCAACGAGCTATTGATCACACAAAGATTATCTCAGATTTCAGACTAGAAAGTACATAGACCACACTTTCCCTCTGGCCAAGAAATACAGTCTTGAAGCCTAAGAAAACATTCTCTGACATATGTTTGCACAGGGAAACTTTTAACATGTGCAAGGGCTTTTCAGAAACATAAATGGACAAGCTGAATGTCCATTTAAGAGAAGTCTCTGGAGGCTATGCTTGTCTTATCAGGCCAGCCAGTACTTCTCAAAGAGAGGCATTCCTCGAGGCTGGCTGTAGTGAAGAACAAAAACAACCGAAAAAAAAAAAATCCTGTGCGGGTGGGGGCATGCTTACTTACATCTCGGGGAGAGGAAGGAAAGTAACAGAGGAAACACTGGCCTGGCAGAAAAGATCTGGTGGGATGGGGAAGAAAACAGGAGGCCACCTATCCCCGTAAACATCTGCTCCACGCTGGGAAAGGAGGCTTGTCACTTCTGGCAAAATGCTTGGTTCGGAAAGTTTGCATCAGCCAAGACCCTGGAGTTATAAAGCTGGACCTAAATAATGCACACCATGTGTGTCACTTGCGATAATGAGTATTTGTTGAAGGCCAGCAAAGTGGTCAGTGTTGGAAGTGCTAGAAAAGATGACTTTGGCCAGAGAGCTCAATAACCTCACTTATGTTTGCTATTTAGCATAAAGAGTAAAAATAAAACTCTCTCTTACCTCTAAGCTCTCCATACCACTACTCAATGCACACACATCCCCAAATAAATATAAGACAAGCAGCCCACAGGAATGAATAACCAAAAAAAAAATGGAAGCGATTTAAACAGTCCTTGAGGGAGGGATGTTCATTGACGATGCTCTAGCATTTTAAAAGGGAAATGAAGGGGAAAACGCAGAACCCAACGAAGGGAAAAATCATTCCCTGCTCTGTCGATTCTCGGTGGCGTAAGTTGATGATGGGGCTTGTTCTCTCTCCCACCCCCGCGGGAGACAGAGCGTTCACCAGAGGCTCCTCATCATTATGACTGCGCTTGGCAAGTCCCCTGTCACAAAGTGGCAGCTGCAGAGGCATGCCAGGTAGCTAAATCGTTTATGCTGTTTGGGGAAAGTGGGACCAACACAGGAAATTAGGTTTGTGGAAAAAAATAATTATAAGAAGAAACAAATAAATAAGAATCGTGGGTGGTTTTTCTCCCCCCCCATCAACGAAAGCAAGGTGACCTCAGTACCATGGCTTGGAAAGAGGAAAAAAAAATCAGTCAGCCTAAATCCAAAAGATGTTAGGTCAGCATGTCACCCACTGGCAGGAAAGTCAAGTGTCGAGGGTAGTCCCACCCAAACCTGAGACTCACTCACTAACTGCATAACCAGAGTCAATTGCTTAATCTCTGTGAGCCTCAGTTTCCCCATCTGTGAAGTAGAGACAATAAAACCTTTCTATAAGATTGCAATACCTTTCCATAAGATAATACCTTTCTATAGGATAGTACTCACAACACTGACCATTTTGCTGGCCTTCAACAAATAATTATTATCGTAACCGCCTCAGTTTCCCCATCTATGAAGTAGTGACAATCATACCTTTCTAAAAGATTGTAAAACACATGACCTGATGTCGCATGTAGACTGCTTAGTCCAGTGCCTAGCACATCGTGCTCAGTTAACAGGAATGGCTTAATGTCATTTGTGTTTGTAGGATTGTTGCTAGGAGAAAAGGCAGAATACTACACAGAGAGAGCTTAACACAGAGCATGGCACTTGGTGAGTGATCAGTACATGACAGTGCTTATTCTTGTTCTTACCATGAACTTGAACATCAGGCTGCTGGAGAGAACTAACATTGGGGCAGGAAGAAAAGCAGGGCATCCTCCAATATAACCCTCCCCTGAATCCGTCATTGTGGACACTGACCACCTCTAACGAGCATTCATGGGTCAGGAAACCCTGCTAACAAAAATCCAGATTCTCAAGGACAAACTCAAGGAAAACTAAGAACAGACACAGGTGCAGGCTCACACTCAGCCACATGCTTACATACACAGGCTAATAGAGCCTCTTTCTAGAAAGAACTTCAAAAGCTATTTGTTCCTTTGCAGTTCTTAGGAATCCCCACTACCAAGCAAGAAACTACAAAGGAGAGTGAAATAAGCAAGTTGTTGCTTTCTTTATTTAGGGCAGCGTAGAGATGGGTGAGGGTTACACAGCAGAGTACTCACAGTGCACGCTGTGACCCATCATGGAGAAAGAGATCGATTCTGAGTCTTGACCAACATTTTTTAATTGGTAAAAAGAGAAGGGAAAGGAAGAAAAACAAAGAGAAGAAAGAGAAAAGGAAGGAAGAGAAAGAAAGGAATGGAAAGGGGAAATATCAGAGTTCATCACATGTAGAAGGGTAGAAAAAGTAAGATTGCTTTGTGAAGCTCTTGTTTTGGTTGTCACGAAAAATGTCACTGCCGTTCATGATTAAGAGCACTGTGTAACTCCAGTACAGAGGACTTGGTTCCTGGCAAGGAAGCCCCACACAGGGAGTGACCCCTGTCACACAGTACAATGGAGAATACCAGTAAAGGCATCTCCTCCTGTCTTTTACCTGCAGATGTTAGGAAGGACAACAAAATGGCTTTAGTATTGCTCTCACGGAGTCATGACGGGATTAAATGAAAGGGTACGTGTAAAGTGCTCGGAGTGGTGCCCGGCAGCTGCATCGTAGGCACTGTACAAATGCTAGCAGGTGCTGGACTCATGAAGGCTGAGCATCCATCCACCTCTACCACATACTTAGAAACTTGTTCTGAATCTGAGCTCCTAGGACCAGAAAGCACATACAGAGGGCATGGCGCTGGACTCAGAAAGGAGAGCCTGGTTCTGCATAGGGCTACCCCGGATGGCGGGACTGGATGGAATTCTCACCTGTGCAGAGAGGTCAAAGGTGGCTTCAGTCTGGATTCCTCTCACGTTGCTCCCGTGGCCCCTCTCGGTCATGGCGAACATCCCAGTGTATTTCTGCTCCTAGGGTTTACCAGATGTTAGGGAGTTAGCCATTCAGATGGTTGCTGTAACTGTAGACCTCTCAGACCATGACGAATGTTGGTAAGGTCGGGCGTGGTGGCTCAGCCTGTAATCCCAGCACTTTGGGAGTTCAAGGCGAGAGAATTGCCTGAGCTCAGGGGTTCGAGACCAGCCTGGGCAACTTGGTGAGACCTTGTCTCTACAATATATTACAAAAAATTAGCTGGGCGTGGTGTGGTGTGTCTGTAGTTCCAGCTACTTGGAAGGCTGAGGTGGAAGAATCGCCTAAGCCCAGCAGGTCGAGACTGTGGTGACTGTGAGTATATCACTGCACTCCAGCCTGGGTGACAGAGTGAGACTCCAACTCAAAGAAATAATGTTGGTAAGAGAGGGACAGGTGAGTTGGAGGTCATTACAAAAATCCAGTCTGATGACAGCTAATGAGAACTTAATATGACAGACTTAATGCAATATTTAAAAGATAATCCTGGAATTATCATTCTGAACAAGACTTTTGCTGACACAAATTCTCTGTTTTCTTTTTCTTCACACACACAAATACACACATGCACTTAACTACTAAGGATTTTGCAGGCTCTCCATAGAAAACATCTACTGAGGAATGTGCCATACCTGGAGTGGCAGAAACCACTTAGTAACATGTCTGGGGCTTCCGAGATTCCTGATAGCACCACCAAATAGCCAGTAAATTATTCCACACTGGAAACAAGGACAACACAAACCATCATTAGCAAAAGTCAACAATTAAATCCACTGGCCAAACTCCACTCAAGGAACCATTGCATTCCCTGCCCTTCCCCTTCACAGCCTGGCAAGCTCCAGTTCCTCTCTACAGACATGGCTCATATGGGTCACTCTCTCAGAGAAGCTTCCACAGAAAGTCCGTTCTCCATCTGCAGAGCTGCCCAGGTCTCCCTATAAGTTGACTGATGTGAAGGCTCATTCTGCCTTGTCCTCTCAGGATCTAGCTCAGGGCCTGGGATGCAGAAGACATGCCACAAAGTGTGAGTACAATGATCCCACACAAAGCATGAGTACAATGATCACAGGCTGACCACAGTCTGCAGCAGTGAGTGCTGCCATGAGAAACCATCAGCAAAGAGGAAGGCTGATGGAAGAGGTGATGCTGCAGCTTGGGATGAGACGACCTGGGCCCCCGTCCCAGTTCAGCTACCCACTGGCTGCAGGATCTTGGACAAATGACAGAGTAAACCCAGTTTCCTCATCTGACAAGTCAAGTGAATGGTGAGTGTACCCACCTACTGAACTACATACACACAAGCTCAATACTTCTCACAACGGCCCTATGATGAAAACACCATCATCTCCACGCAATGGATGAGGCCACTGGAGTTTAGAGAGGGAAAGTGTCTTACCCCAGGCCATACCATGAGAAAGTGGGAGGGGCTAAGGCTCAAACTCAAGCTGCCTAAAGCCTATCAGTACTTTAAAAGGTTGCTGTGAGGATTCAAGGAGAGTCACCAGCCAAGCACTTTGTCTGTTTTGGGGGGTTTGTGGGGGGGGGTTGTAAACCCTGGAAGAATATTGCTGACAAGGGGGTGGGGGAGGAGGGAGAGAAGAAGGAGGAGGAGGATGGGAGGAAGAGGAAGAGGAAGACAAGGGAGAGGAAGGGGCAGTGTGGCTTGAGCAGAGCCACTTGGAAGGAGCAGAGGGACTGATGGCAGACAGACAAACTTGTGTGTGGGGACATTTGCTGTGTCTGCACGCCAGCACTCCTTCTTCCTCCTAGCCACACAATTTTCCCCTGGACAGCCTCCTCCCCTAAAATCAGTCCCAGTGGTGTGTGAGTGATGTTGACCCCACCCAGCATTAGGACAAGTCTGGAGCTCAGGACTGGCTGATCTGAGTACTCTCATCCCCTAAGCCATACAACGGCTCCAGGGGTGGACCTGTGATCTGGGTGAGTCCATTTAGAGCGGCATCTGGAACCTCAGGATGAGCTACTGAGGAAAAGAAGCCCTCTTTTCTGAAGCAATGGAACCCGCAGGGATGCCTGGTGTTGCTGGCAGTCACATTGCCATGAGATAGCGAATGAAACGACGTAGGGGGACCTGGTGGAAGGAAGGTGGCAGAGCTGAGAGACGAGAGGCCAGGCCCTGCACACCCACGCCTGAAGCCTGCCTCACCCTGTGCTCTTCAATTACAGCCGCCCATAAGTGCCTTTTGTGCTCAGGCAAGGCTGGGTTGGACTTTTGTTCCTGGGGTCACTGCATCTGGAGGAGCTCTCTGTACCACCCGTGCACAATCAACCTGGCGCTAACTTCGTGAAATGGCACTTGATCAACTCTAGCATCTCGGTCCAGCTAAAATGCTCTGACATCAGGACAGACGAATTTCACTAATCACATCTGACATATGAAGTGCATTTCATTTGGAGAATCATAAAGTATCCTGGGAAGACGCTTCACGCTCCAATGACTCAGCACACTTCTCCACAAAATCATCGCGGGCACTGCAAATTGCATTACTAATTCCAACACGGGAAATGAAAGCAATCCAAATAGAACACTTTTTTCCCCCCCTAAACCATCTTGGAAGTCAAGTTAAAAAAATTTTTTTTTCTAAAACTAAAACAAGTTGGACTTTCCATCCCTAAATCTCTTTGGTTGGTAGCTAATGCATTCTTGATTATGTGTTTCTTTCCTAGATTTTAAATCCTTTCCTTCTCTTTAGGAAGGGAGGAAAAAACCCCAACAACAACAACGAAAAACTAGAATGTTTAATCCACATTTCGAAAGCCCCTGTTCACTAAATGCATTAGTAGAAGCCCTGGGCTGGAGCGAACCTATAGGTTTGTAGGAAACAGCAGCAGGTAAAAAAGGCAGCGTCTACATGACCCAGATCCACACAGTCAGGGAAAGTGTAGGGTCCTCTCCCACAAAACCCATATTCTCTGAACGGCAGGTAATCCGACCAAGCTAGGCCAAGTGCAGGGAGAGCTCCCGGGGGCCTATGCAAGCAGACCACTCTCTCTTGACATGCTTTCTGGAGGTATCTCCTGGGAGGGACATTGATCCCAGCCTACCCAGCAGGAAGTAGGTGGGCAGGGAAGAGAGGTAGAAGGATTCAGCATAGATCCTGGATACAGAGAGTATCCAGTGGGAGGATTTGGGGGGAGAAGGAAAAAGGCCCATTCACTGCAGTTCAGAGTAGCCAAGAGGAGGTATGGGCTCGTTAAGACAGAAACTCTGAGACCTATGAGAGATGAGTATCAATCCATTTTGAGGGAGCAGCGCAAAGCGTCCTCTGAGAGGGCACTGTGTCCACTGCTGTCATGGCTGCCCAGTGTCCTGGCAGACAGTAGGGAACAGGACAAAGAGAGGCTCATCTGCTCTGAGAGAGACTGGGAAAAGCAGAGGCAAAGAAATAAAAAGGCAAGAGACACCTAATGAAAACTCTCATGTCAAACATGCACCTACCAAGTCTTGCTTGTTTGGGAAAGCCCAACCCCCTCCTTCCTCACTTATCTAGAGAAGAAAATGGACCACAACACTGGGAGTTAGAGGTAAAGACCACACCCCAACGAGGGCCAGCAGCTGCCTCTGGGGGCCACAGTGGAGTTGCTAGGAGGTGTGGCCAGGACAGGCCACAGTGGCCAAAGGATGGGGCTCTGGCTGGGCCTCTTAGCTTCCAAATGATGCCTAGGAGACATCTCAGAGTGGGAGGGAATCTGGTCTGCTATAGCTGGGAAGGCAGACTGGTTTCACCTCAACCCACCAACAGAACCACTACCTGGAAGACTGTTGGGCTGGGCTCCTGGCCAATCCCAGGGATTTGCAACCCCCACCAATTACCAAGCTCTTGCTGTATGCCAGGCTTGGCACCGAGTTCCCCATGAGCATTATGGATTTAAATCTGCACACAGCCTATGAATGGGCATTGGTGGCACCATCTCTACAGAAGCGAAAACTAAGGCACAAACGTACAAAGGAACGTGACAGAAGCGTGTCTAGGAAGTCACGTGACTAGGACACAAGATGTGTCCCCAGCGTTCTCCCTTGCCATGAGGGACCAGTGAGGCCTGTCCCTATGCAGGAAGCCTGCCGGCACAGCAGCTGTAATAGGCCAGGTCCTTCCTACACAACAGCCCAAGGTGGGGGAAGGGGGTGTCTCCTCAGGAGCCTTCAATTGTGTTCAGGATCTTCTCATTCCAAGAGCAAATGAGATATACTGAGGCTCTGGAAGGGCTTTTTGAGTCAATGGTGACCCCAGAAATGGACTGAATTGTGTGAATTCATACATTGAAGCCCTACCTCCCAATATGATGGTATTTGAAGATGGGGCTATAGGAGCTGATTGGGGTTAGATGAGTTCATGGGGGTAGGGTCCTCATGATGAGATCAGCGTCCTTATAAGAAGAGGAAGAGACCAGGTCCTCTCTCCACCATGTGAGGACACAGTGAGAAGGCATTGGTCCGAAAGCCAAGAGAAAGATCCCTCACCAAAACCTGACCATGCTGGCATCCTGAGCTTACACTTCCCAGCCTCCAAAAATGTGGGAAAATACAATTCTGTTTTTTAAGCCACCCAGTCTATGGTATTTGGTTATAGCAGCCCAAGCAGGCTAAGATAGATAGTAAGATGATTTAAATAAGGGGAAAAGAAAGCAGCCATGGGGAAGGAGAAAAGGATGCCTGTTGCATTTCTCTCAGCCTTAGAATCCTTGCAGATTGCATCCACGTTTCTGGCAGAAGACCTGGGCTGGCTCCCAAACTGGCGTAAGGATTCAAAGCCCTAGTAAAGAGAGTCTTTTTCCCTGGCACTGCTCTAGTGTGCCCACCCCTGTTGCTATGAGCCACTCTCAGAGCCAGCCTTTAGCCCTGCCAGCACTTGGCTGTGTGAGTATAGCTTGTCCAAAGCAATCAGGGAAATGCAAAGCTTCTGGAGAAACATAGACCTGAAGGGAGAGAGAAAAGGGGCTCAGACCCACAAGGCACCGTTGACTTTCATGAATCAAGGCTGACGCCCCCTCCTCGGGTTGATAGCCAGTTCCTGCAAAAGGCCACAAACTGTTCTTGGCGAGCAGGGGGCTCTGAGGAACCCCTGACTGACCCAGAGCTCACAGGAACTGTTCCCAGCACACCACATGCCCTCCTGAATATCTCCCTCCACCATCACCAGAAAAGACAGCCATGGCCCTCCTGGACCAGACTAAGGAGTACAATTGACAGATTCCTCTAACCATCCATAATTTCCTTTACAGTTTGTTGTTTGAACCAGGATCTAAATAAAATCCATACATTGCGATTGATTGAAAAGCTTCTTAAGTCTGTTTAAACTGCAGGCTGCCCCTCCCTCATCCATTTAAACATTCTCTGTGCAACTCCAAGGAGACCAGAGAAGAGGTGGAGCCGCTACCCGCCCCTCCATGGAGATGTCCCCATGGTGACAACCTACAGAGGTTTGCTGAAGAGAAAGCAAGTCAGGGGCAATATGGCAAAAGCACAAACTGGGGCTCAAAAATCTAGACCAGTACCTCATCAACAAGGTACCTGCATAATGAACATTTGCATACCTATCCCTGAATTGTACCCCACATCTTTAAAATAAAAAAAGAATTTTTAAAGAATCTGGACCAGGATCCTCCAGGATTTCTGAGAGAGGCTCTATTTATTGCATCTCAGCTGAGTGTTCTCCACTCTGAAAGCCACAGTCAACCCATCCAGGAGGGAAGAGATCCTGCCCAGCTGAAATCACAGGGAGGCCCGTCTCTCCCGAGGAGACTGATGGCAGACACTCACAGATGTCTTTGTTTTTAAGTCCAACCACAGAACACGTCTACAACTAAACAGAAAGCACCACTATCTTGGACTCACCACAGACCAATCATTCTATCTTCATGTTCCAGTTATAATGTTTCCCCTTTGGAGACATCAGAACTGGTGTCTGGATATGAAAACGTATTTTGAGACCCAGTAGTGGCCCAGGAGGGAAAGGAGGATATACATAGGGCCACATGAATGAGTCTCTGCTGGAAGGCTTACTGCACCAAGAGGGGTCTCAGCAGTCACACCCGTAGGAGTTATTCCATTCATCATCCTTGGTAAGCTGGGACATGCAAAGCAAGACATGAGGTGCCATCATATACCCATTTAAGTCATAAGAATGGAGAAGTCTGTGAATTCCAAATGTAGGAGAGAATGTGGATGGGTGGGATCTGATTACATGTTGCTGGTGAGAATGTGAATTGATGCAATAACAGAAGAATAGTCTAACATTATCCTTTCAAATTAAGCATTCATTCATCCTACAGTTAGAAATTCCACTCCTAGCTTTTACCCATATTCAACTCCAGACATGAGCAACAGTATTCACAGCAACACTTTTCACATTAACAAAATCTTGGGAAAAAACAGGGGAAAGTGAATGAATAAATGCTGTGGCAAAGTCACACAGAGGTATATTATATAGCAGTCAAAAATGAATAGACTTCCATTTCTAGGTAATACCCCAATGACAAGACTACAGAGATGGAGAACAGATGAGCAGTTGCCAAAGAACATGGAGTGGGTGGGGCTCCAATGTACCTATCCGCAGTAGCACCATGAAGTTTCTTTCTGATGATGGAACAGCACAATAGCTTTATTGTGGTGGAGGTTACATGAATCTGTGTATGGAGTTAAAATGCATAGAGCAATATGCACACACATACCCCCCACACAACTGGCTGCCTATAAAAACTAGTGACATCTGAGTAAGGTCTGTATCTTACTCAACAATACGATACCAATGTCAATATCCTGGTTTTATATTGCATTAGTGCTACATAAGAGGTTGCCATTAGAGGCAGCTGGGTAAAGAGCTCATGTGACTCTATGTACATTTTTCTAACTTTCTTTGAGCATTATTATTTCAAAATAGAAATGTTCTTCTAAAAAAAGTAGTTATTACACTGACATGCAACAATATGGATCAAACTTAGCAATAATATTAAAGAGTGAAAAATGTAAATCACAAATGATTATGATATTGTTGTTATAACATTAAGACATCACAGGACGCCTATGGAAAAAAGATTAAGACAAATGAAAATAACTGATTGATATAAATGTAATAAAACTGTACAAAAAATAAAAGCAAAGGAAAAAGCAAGACGGGATTTGATATAATGGTTGAAGGAGAAGCCCAGGGCACATCCTACCAACACCTATGCCAATAGGTAGACTGAGAGCTCCCAGGGTCAGAGTTCTCACTCCTGACCAGGAAGGCGGGAAGGGCAGTACCAGCACCTCTCACCTTCACAGCTGTGGCCATGTCCACGAAAGCAAGAACTTCTCCTATGATGAGGCCTCGACCGAGAAAATTCTTCGTTTTCTCTGCCTGAAAATATGACAGATCCATTGTCAAGGTTTCCTTATGGTTTTCTGACCTTTTAAACTAACAAATGCATGTTACTTTTCTAATTTAAAAAAAAACACAATAAAAGCATTTTTAAATTAGGAAATAATCCCACCACTCTACTAAAGCAAACGTTTTCATCTTTTTTTAACATAGGCTTCTAATCTCTGATCACATGCACACAGTGTTTACAGACACTTCCTGTATACAATAGAAAGTCAACCTCATCTACATGGAGGCCAACCTGGTGGCAGAAAGTGGCGGGCCCTTGAGTGGGCAAATCATAACTGTCCATGGTTGGAATTAATGTTAGTTGTCCTCGTTTGCCAGTCTCTTCTGAGACCCAGCCAAGAAAACTAGTGTTTGTTGCCCATGTGTGTATGTGTCTGTACGTGCATGCATCTGTATGTCCTGTGTGCATGTGTATATTTGTGCATGTGTATGTGTGTACATGTGTTGTATGTGTATGTACACTGCCCCACCAGCAGCAAGAAGATAACCAAGCTTCCTTGGACGACTCTCAGTTTCCCTATTGGTCTAAGCTCTCCCCCTAAACACACTCTTTATTTTTCCTCCTATAGGCTTTTACAACATTTCTCTCAAACGTGGTTAATTTTATCAAACAGCAGGCTGTCAAGATTTATGACTCTTATCATGGCTCCAACCCAAGGCATCTTGTATTGATTATTTCCTAAAATATCTCCAGGCTTCAGCATACACCATCGCATGACTCCAGCTTCAGCTCACCCTGCAGAGTTAGTTACCAGCAAATAATAAAAAACAACTCGAGCAGATATTCACGGACTTTTTCAGAGGGCCCAAAATGTCCTCTGTCGCACAGATCCTCACAATAGCCCTCCATATGAGACTAACAGGACAGAAAGGATACACCCCATGTAACAGATGGAAAAGCCCAGGTTTAGGGAAGTCCTGTGACATGCCCAACCAGAGTCTCTGGTAAGTAGTCAAGCAAGGACCAGAAGCCAGATCTTAGGTTCTGCATCTGGACGTCTTGCCACCTCTTGTTATTAAGCTGGAAGAAGCCTCTGGACTCCAGGTGGCCCAGCTTTCATCACCAGTCCACCTGTATTTTACACTACCAGCCTTGTCCCCAGAAAGCACCTGACAGCAACCTGTCACGGTGTCCCCAGTCATCTTCCTGAGAAGTCACCCTACCCAGAATCACCACAACAAACCTTCCATTGCCTTGAATCACCTGCTCTGCTTTAGCCAAACCTAAACCATACCTCAAAATTTCCAACTGTTTGTAGTTTTCCTCATATTTCATTCTCTTCCCATAGACTTCAATGCAGGAGTAGGACTTTGCCATTAGTGGTGTCCAACTGTGGCCATTTTTACCCGCCAGTTTGAAATAAATTGCAAGCACATTTGCTGAAGAACCAACTCCAAATTCAGCCATGTTGGAGCATTATGAATTGTTTATGACAATTACTTTCCTTCCCTATCTCTGAATGAGACAATGACCTTTGCTATTAAACCTAATGAGAAACGTCAATAGGAGTTTTCCATTATTTTTCTAATGCATGCATCTGTACTGATCCATTTCAAGAAGCCAAACCAAAGTTCCAGAACTGATACTAGGCTAAATATGAATGACTGCCTTGCTGGTATATTTTCTTAACATCTTCTCCACACATAAATCCTCTCTTTTCTTCAATTCTTCTTTCATTTTTGACTAGCTAATTCTTCATGAAAGAATGTCTAGTATTAACAAGTTTCTCTTTTCTTTGAATCGGCAACACTAACTGAATTTCCTACATTGAAAATGATCAGTCAGCAACTAACATGTTTTTCTGCATATATTTTTGCAATATTTCTACTGTATCAATAGCTGCCTACATTTTCACTTGATATATTAAAACCAGAATTAATCTTTATATCTGCATGTAAGTTTGCAGTAATTTTAAACAATAATAATTCCATAAAAGTATGGATCATATACTTAAGCTTATAGTTTATTCTAAATGACAGCCCATGCTATTTACATTTCTACTTATTAAGTTCAATATCACACAGAAGAAGACTGTTTTTCCTAAAATACTCCCTTTTTTTTGTAGAACATTTGATGGCACAGACCTTTGTGATTTAATATGCTGTTATGAATCTGCAAAATTGTATACTTTTGGTTTCATAAGCCCAGAGAGTCTCTAAAAGACACATATACCTCCTCAACTAAAACCAACATGATTCAGAATTGGTTGGGTATGTGTAGTCTGAGCTGCCTTCCCTCTGATCTTAAAAGAACCACACAGCCTCCTGTGCAATCCAGAGAGGTTCCAGTCTTCATTTTCTAATAGCAGTCTCCAAACTGGCATATTTGCCTCTTCCGTTTTCTGGCTTCAATTTTAATTTTGTCTTCTCAGCCTTATTGAATATATGTCTACTGTTATAATTAGCTTTGAATTTTTTAGAAAAAGAAGGAGGTCAGAACAAAATGCACAGATAAATGGGCTTCAAGGATTCAGTCATCTGGGGCCAGCTCTAAGCAAGACTCTTGCCTACTGGGCTAGCCATACCCTCCTTCCAAAAGATGCCAGGTCAGGCCACCACCCTCGTGTGCCTGGACTATAGCAACAACACCCCAACTAGCCTCCTGTTTTCACCCTGCCCCAAATGGAAGGCACTATGATCTTTTCACTATTATCATTAAGTTAAAACTTACAGCCAGTGAAATGCACAGAGCCCAGGTGCATGAATTATGGTCAATTATCTACCTGTGTAACCACCTCACCAGCCAGGAGCACAGAGCATCCCCTTCCCCCCGGTAAGAACCCTCATGCCCCTCTGCAGTGAATCCCAATTCAGTCACTACCGTTGGCTTTTTATCACCATCCACTAGCTTCACCTGTTCTTGAACCTACCCAAGTAGAACCACACAGTATGTGCTCTTTGGAGTCTGTCTTCTTTCAGGCAAGTAAGTCATCCACCTTGTTGTGTATATCTACAGTTCATTTTTTATAGGTAGTTTCCATCTATGAATATTCCACAATTTGTCTAATCTCTTATTGATGAACATTTGGTTGTTTCCAGTTTGGGGCTATTATGAGCAAAGTTGACACATTTGTGTACAAGTGTTTCTGTAGACATAAGTGTCCATTTCTGTTTTGTAAATCCTTGGAAATGCAATTGAGGGGTTAAAGTGTAGGTCTAGTTTTGTAAGGAACAGCCAAACAGTTTTTGAAAATGGTTGTACCATTTTATACTCCCACCAACAATGAGTAAGGGTTCTAGTTTCTTCACATCTTCGCCAGCATTGTCAGTCTTTCCCACTTTTAGCTATTCTGGAGGGAGTGTAATGGTATCTCATTACGGTTTAGAGATTACTTCGCAGAGAACTAAAGATGCAGAGAACGTTTTCATGTGCTTTTTGGCCAGTTGTAAGTGTTTAAGTCCTTTGCCCCATTTTTTTCCCTTTATTTTAAAGATGTAGGGTACAATTCAGGGTTAGGTATACAAATGTTCATTATGTTGGTACCCTTGTTGATGAGGTGTGCCCCTCCCTCCCCGGTAGTTTCCCTCAACTCCAATCCCACCCCCTCCCCCGGGATTCCCACTACTGCCAAACCTTTTCTTATAGTATTATGATAATTGTTTGATGTCTGCTTATAAGTAAGAACATATGGTACTCTGTTCTTTGTTTCTGTGATAGATCACTGAGTATGATCAACTCTAAATCCATCCAAGTTGCTGCAAAGTCCATATGTTTGCCCTTCCTTGTGGCTGCATAATATTCCATTGTGTATATGTACCACATTTTATTTAAATCCAGTCCAGCTTCAATGTTTTGCCCCATTTTTAAAGTTGGATGTTTGTCTTTTTTTTTTTTTTTTGAGTTGGAGCCTCACGCCATTGTCCAGGCTGGAGTGCAGTGGAACACTCACGGCCACCCCAGCGTCGACCTGCTGTGTTCCGGCCATCCTTTCACCTCAGCCTTCCAAGTAGCCGGAACTATAGGCACGTGCTACCATGCCCAGCTAATTTTTTTTTTTTTTCTGAGTTGGAGTCTCACTCCGTCGCCCAGACTGGAGTGCAGTAGCTGCTCCCGGCCACCGCAGCCTCGACCTGCTGGGCTCCGGCGATCCTTCCGCCTCAGCCTTCCAAGTAGCCGGAACTACAGGCGCACGCTACCACGCCCAGCTAATTTTTTTTTGATTTATTGTAGAGATGAGGTTTCGCCTGCCCAGGCGGGTCTCGAGCCCTCAGGCTCAGGCAATCCACTCACCTCAGCCTCCCAAGGCACGAGATTACAGGCTGAGCCACCGAGCCCGGCTGCTAATTTTTGATTTATTGTAGAGACAAGGTCTTGCCAAGTTGCCTGGGTTGTTCTCGAACCCATAGGCTCAGGCAATCCACTTGCTTCGGCCTCCCAAAGTGCTAGGATTACTGGCTGAGCCACCAAGCCCGGCCTGGGTGTTTGTCTTTTTATCATTGAGTTCTTCATATAGTCTGTGTGCAAATCCTTTTATATGGGCATAAGTTTTTAGCAGATATGTGCATAACAGATTTTTTCTAGTTTGAGGATTGTCTTCTTATTCTTTTAATGATATCTTTTGATGAACAGCAATTTTTAATTTTAACAAAGCCCAGTTTATCAGGTTTTTTTTTCTTTTTTTTTTAACTGAACAGTGATTTGGGAGTCTTCTCTAAGAAATTTCTGCCTATCTAAAGTCTAAAGGACATTCTCCTTTTTTCTTCTACAAACTTTGTAATTTTAGAGTATATGTTTAGGTATATAATACACCTCAAATTATGTTTGTCTTGTGTGGTAGGAATCAAGGTTAACTTTTTTCCTACACATTTAAATCATTGTTTCAGCACCATTTATTGTGAAGACACTTATTTTCCCATTGAACTGCCTTGGCAACATTGTCCAGAAATATCATTTGGTCATACATGTGTAGGTGTCTTTCAAGACTCTCTATTCTGTTCCATTGATCTCTTTGTCTTTCCCTATGCCAATACTGCATAACCTTGAGCACCTTTATGAGTCTAGAGATCATGTAGCAAGTCTTCCAGTTATTCTCTACGAGAATTGTTTTAACTATTCTTGGTCCTTCTTTTTCTTTTTATTTTTTTTTGAGTTGGAGTCTCACTCTGTCGCCCAGACTGGAGTGTAGTGGCACGCTCCCGGCCACCGCAACCTTGACCTGCTGGGCTCCGGTGATCCTTCCGCCTCAGTCTTCCAAGTAGCTGGAACTACAGGCGTACGCTACCATGCCTGGCTAGTTTTTTGATTTATTGTAGAGATGAGGTCTCGCCAAATTGCCCAGGCGGGTCTCGAACCCGCGGGCTCAGGCAATCCACTCACCTCAGCCTCCCAAAGCACAGGATTACAGGCTGAGTCACCGAGACCAGCTCTATTCTAAGTTCTTTGCATTTCCATATATGTTGTGAATCCATTTGTAAATCTTGGTCAAGGCACTATAACATTTTAAAAATAAGCATCATGTCATGCCTCTCCCCCCACCACAATGAAAACCTGCAATGCCCCTGGTTCCCATGGCAAGAAAAGCTAACCCTCTCACCACACCCTCCCTGACTGGCCCTTCTCATTCCTTGCTGGTTCCTGGGGCTGCCTGGACAGATCCTCGGAGCATTCTGCAACACAGACTGTAGTCATGAATTTCTGTTCTCCCCAGAGGCCTTTGACTACTCTCGGAAAGCCAGTGCAGAAATGATGAAAGGTGACATTCCCATGGCTCTGTCTAGGGATATTTCTCTCTTTTCATGACAATGTTATTGTAGCATCCTGACAACGTAGGATTTTCCAAATTCTTGCCTCAAATTTAATACCTCTTCTCTTGGCAGCACATGATTCCTACCAAATTCCCAGCTGCTTTGGAGAGTTTTCTGATTATCAGTACAATCACAGAATTGATCAATATTGGCAGTGTGTAATAACAAATGTATCTTATGAACATGACCAGCTTGATGCATGAGCTTACTTTTCTGTTGGTGGAAAATGCAGCATTTCACATTAATTTTAATGGAAATTAATGGTTGCTTGTAAATTTTTGCCCAGAAGCAAATGCTGTTCCAGTTTTTTCTACATCGGGAGAAATGAATATATCTCATAGCTACTTAAACACTGGATGGTCCAGCAATACCAATGAATATTCACTCAACACTTCATACCATCTGCCCAAACACTGTCCAAACAACCTAACATGTGTTACACCATTTCAGCTTCACATCAACCCTTTAAGGCAAGTACTATTATCACCCACACTTTACAGAGGAAGAAACTGAGACTCAGAGAATTCAGAAACTAGTCCAAGGCCACAGAGCTCCTCAGCAAAGGAGCCAAACAGGAACCCTGGTCTATCTGACTCCAGAATCAGAAACTCATCACCACTGCACAATGGTGAGAAAATTGTACCTCACCATCCTATTTGGGTTTTTTAAGACAATACATATATACTGCATTTAAAAAGACTAGACTGGCACATGTAAGCCTGTTATCAGTTACCTTTGGGTGATGAGACTGTGAGATTTTGTGTGTGTGTGTGCGTGTGTTTCTACCTGTATTTTTAACTTTCCTGTAATGAACATGTATTACTTTGATAATGAGGAATTTTTCAACGTACCTTCCAGTGAGGGTTTGTGACTCTTTGTACAGTGTTCATCCATAACTGACTTGTCTACCCAATCTGAAAATCTGTCCCCATTAAATGATGATTTCTCATTCTCCTCTGTTCCCAGACGCTGGAAACCACCACTCCACTTTCTGTTCTATTAACTTGACTATTCTAGGTACCTCATGTTAGTAGAATCATATAGACACAGTATTTGTCTTCTTGTGACTGGCTTAACGTCATAATGTTATAATGCCCTCAGGTCCATCCATGCTGCAGTATGTGTCAAAATTTCCCTCCCTCTTAAAGCCGAATAATGTTCCACTGTATGTACAAACCACATTTTGTTCATCCATTCATCTGTCGATAGACATTTGGGTTATTTCTGCCTTTTGGCTATTGTGAATAACGCCACTATTAATGGGTGTGCAAATAGCCGTTTGAGTCTCTGCTTTTATTTCTTTGAGGTATATACTAAGAAGTAGAATTTCTGGATCATATGGTAATCATATGTTTAGTTTTTTAAGAAAATGCCATACTGGCTTTTCCAACAGCCATGTCATTTTACATCTGCACCTCAACACTAGCAATGCAATGCACAAAAGGTCCAATTTCTTCATCCTCTCCAACACTTGTTTTTTTCTGTTTGTTGTTGTTTTAAAAACAGTCACCCTAATGGATATGAAGTGGTATCCCATTGTGATTTTGATTTGCATTTGCCTAATGATTAGTGGTGCTGGACATCTTTCCATGTGTCTGTTGGCAATTTTCTTTGAAGAAATGTCTCTGCAAGTCCTTTGGCCATTTTTTAATCTGGTTGTTCATGTTTTTTTGTTAGTTGTAGGAGTTTTTTTTAATATATTCTGAATATCAATCCCTTATCAGACACATGTTTTACAAATATTTTTCCCATTCTATGTGCTGTCTTTTCATTCTGTTGATGCACAAAAGTTTTTAATTTTGATGCAGTCTAATTTATTTTTCAGGAAATTTTTACTAAAACGTTTTCTAAAATGTTATCCATGTTTTTCAAATTCTGTACTTTTGCTGTCCTATCCCATTGCCAAATCCAATGTTGTAAAGCCTTTCCTTTATGTTTTCTTCCAATTGTTTATTCATTTTAGCTCTTTCATTTATATCTTTAATCTATTGTGAGTTAATTTTTTAACATGGTATAAAGTAACATTTGTTGAGAAGATTGCACTTTCTTCATTAAATAGTCTTGGTACTCTTGTCAGAAGTCATTGCCCACATCTGTGAGGTTTTATTTCTGGGGCTATGCTGTTCCATTGGTCTCTATGTCTGTCTATGTCAGTATCACACTATTTTGATGACTGTAGCTTTGTAGTAAGTTTTGAAATCAGCAAATGAGAAGCCTCCAACTTTGCTCTTTTTGTCAAGATTATTTTGGCTATTTAGGGTCCCTTGAGATTCTACATGAATTTTAGGATAGATTTTTCTGTTTTTGCAAAAAGCATCGTTGTGATTTTAATAGCAATTGCACTGAATCTGTAGATTGCTTTGGAAATATTCACATTTTAACAATTCTAGTCTTCCAATCAATGAACACAAGACTTTTTTCCATTATTTCTGTCTTCTTTCATTTCTTTCAGCAATTTTGTAGTTTTCAATGCACAAGTCTTTCACCTCCTTGGTTAAGTTTATTCATCAGTATTTTATTTTTTTTATGCTATTGTAAATAGAATTGCTTTATCAGGTTTCCTTTAGGACTTTTCATTATTATAGTATATAGAGATGCAACTGTTTTTTATCCTGCCCCTTGGCAGAATTCACTTATTAGTTTTAACGGATCATTTGTGGAATCATGAGGGTGTTCTACATCAAAGATTGTGTCATCTGCCAATAGAAACTGTTTTACTTCTTCCTTTCCAATGTACCATGCTTGATTTTTATCCACAGCACCTCTCACCATCTGGCAGCCCAAATATTTACTTATTAGTTCATTGTCAGACTCCTGGACTAAAAAGTAAGTTTCTTAAAGATAGGTCTTTTTGGCCGGCTTTGTTAAGCAGCATCTGGCTCTTAGTAGATGCTCAACAAATGATTATAAAATGAATGAATCACCTCACCTGGCACACAGAAGGGACTTAGCAAATGGTAGCCAGAAATAATTATTGTTAGTTTTTACATAATATTTCACTGCGAGAGTAAAAATTAAGCCTTGAAATGGAAAGCTCTTACTATGCAGAATGTTTGCAGTGTTGAAAAATCATAGCACCAGAATGCTTGCAATGTCAAAAAATAAATAGCACCGTGATTCCAGCTGCATTGGAGTCCCTGGGCAGGTCCCAGATCACCCTGTGGCATGCCCTCTCAAGTAATCCCCATGGTCGTCAAAGATGACAGCTCCGTTCAGGTGCCAATCTACACAGAGGGACTTCTGTAAACAGACCGCTCTGTCCTGTCATCTCTGCTCAAATCCTCCACAATATCCCATGGGACCAGGGCTGGCCAGGCCAGAATGTTAGCCAAGTGGCCAGAGTCCAAGCTCATGAAGCTGGAACTCGGACAGGGACTCCTGCCAAAGGCAGCACACAGGACCAAGAGCCAGGGCAGCCTGTCACAGCCCACTAGGAGAAGCCTGGGTTCCAGTACAAACAGAAGCCAGAAGGACAAAGGGTGGAAGCCAAGGCCAGAGTGACAGAGCCAAGAGCTCAGAGTTAGCGGGTCGGTCAGAAACCAGTCCGGGGATGGGTGAGGGAGTGTGACAATCATGGTCAGCAGCACCAGCCAGGCTAGCACTGGAATTTGTGGGCAACTGGGGGTGGGAGGGGCCTGGGCGAGACAGGCTGATATAAAGGAACAGGGGCAGGGCAGACATCCTCAGTCTCTTGGCATATTTCTGGGTCAACTCCTTTTCTAAGACACACCCACATCTTAAATATAAGCGCTTCCTGGCAAAGACTGTTACTTTTCTTGGGAGTTAATTAGGAAAGCAACCACTTTCCCCAAATGCCTTCTAAGGCGATTTCACCCTAGATTATTATTCTGTTTTAGATCTGATCATCCACCTGGTTTTTCTCTAAATACAAAGACAGCCCAAACTGAGATTATCTACAATTCTGATCAAAATAACGGATAATTATAATAAATATAAATAGGAAGCCACCAATATTCTGCCAGTGTCCCTCTGAACTGCTGAGATTGGGCTTCCTGAGAAAATCAGTTGTTCTCAAACTTTATGCTCCCTGGTCTCTTTTACACTTAAAAACTATTGAGGATTTTAAAGAGCTTTTGTTTACGCAGGTTATATCTATTAACTTACCATGTTAGCAATTAAAACTGGGAGTTTTAAAAATAAGCATTCATTTAAAAATATCAATAATAAATCATTACATGTGAATGTAAATGGCGTAATTTTAGGAAAATAATGCGAACTTCCAAAACAAAAAGAGATCCATGAGAAGAATTTTTTGTTTTACATTTTTGCAAATCGTTTTACCATCTGGCTTAGTAAATGACAGCTGGACTCTGCTTTTGTCTGTCGTGATATGTTGTTTTGGTTGAAGCTAATGATAAAAATCTGGTGTCACACACATAGTTGGATGTCTCCATTTCAGGTAGTACCAAAAGGGTCTTGGAGACCCCTAGGCATCTCAGACCATACTTTGAGAACCGCTGGTGTAGATGCTGGAGCTGCTATGTCCCTCACCCGTGTGGATCATGGGGATGAAAAGGGGCAGAGCTCAGGACAGGAGACAGGATGTTTGTGGAGGAGGGGATGGGTGAGCCAAGGCTGGGTGCTTCATTACCCAGATCTGTTCCCAATCTGCACTGCACTTGGCTGAGAGCAGCCTGACCCCAGCTGGCCCCCCCTCAGGAAAGGAAACACTGAGATGGGGTTTCCCTATGAGCCATCCCTGAGCCACAATTGGCAGGGACCAAATGTTGCATGGGTACGGGCAAGTAAGAACAGTGCAGCGGTGCTCAGTTCCCGATGCACACTGGATCACGCGGGAGACTTAAATGCTGATTTGGTTGGTCTGAGCAAAAGCCTGTACAGCAGGAGCGTTGAAAGTCCCCAGGTGATTCCAATGTACAGTCAGGAGTGAATACCATGAGATAGAAACGGGCTCAGGAAGCAGACCACCTAGGCCTGGATCCCTGCCTCACCAACTATATGCACAACTCATTCGTTGTATAACTAACCTCAGGCCAGGTATTCGGGTTCAGTTTATTCACCTGTAAAATGGGACTGCCATAAGCGACATTGTGAGTATTCAATGAGATCATCCAGTTAAAGTTCTTAGTGCTGTGACTGCCAGAGTATGCACACAGTAAGTATGAGCTGTCATTTTCAGCTTCCAGGGACGAGCACCTCCAAGAAAGCTGCTCCACACACAGGATAAGCCACCGCACAAAGTGGATGTATGGCCTGGGTCTTCTTGTCTCCCCATCTGGAAATACAGGTAGTCAGCAACACCCCCCAACCCAGGCTCCAGTCCTGGAACCTTCAGGGAACAAGAAAGCTCTTGGCTGAGGTGCACCAAAGATGAGGTCACTAGAAACAGGTGCAGGAGAAGTCGGCACAGAGTGCAATGATGGTGTTCGCACTGTGTATGTCTGTGTGTGTGCACACACACTCTGTAGTCGGACTCAGATACTGTTTTTTCCCCTTAAAATCATTGGAACATCTCAAATCTATTGCAGATGGCAGAGGGGAAGACGCAGAGTGGAAATATTTTAATGGCTTATTTTTGGCCTGCGGACTGTCCGTAGAGACCTGAAACGAGTGAGGCACCCTCCTCACTTGTCCCCAAGAACATCATCATTACACATTACACACTGCGTTGTGCCTCAGAGCTCATCGGATCAGCCATGAAAGGGAAGAGGGATGTGGAAGGGGAGCCAGGGAGGACAGACAAACCTGGCCCGCTCCCTGCACAGGCGGTGCAGCAATGACTCAATCTTTTTATTAAGAGGCAGGATGAATCATGTAACACTTCTTCTAGAATTACTGGATGTGGACAGCTCCTCCAGCTGTTTACGGGGTGGAATCTGAGAGCCTTTGGACACAGATGTGCTGCTGAGTCCGCATGACATCCGTCCGACCAGATGAGCCTGCCGTGCTGATGGCCGGTTTAATTTCCTTTGGGTTTACTGCCTTTTGTGAATTCACACAGAGATAGGTGCCAAACTAGCTGTGATAACTAACAGAAATGAACTGGGGGGATCGTCGTTGAGAGCCAATCCTGTACCTCCTGGAGGAATTATATCTAATCACCCAGGACAGAGAGTTGTCCAGGCTCCCTAAGGCCACTGAGGGAGCCAGGGAAACAGGAAGATAATTGGATCCAGGGCTCAGCATGCTTCATCAGGAGCGAGATTACAGAGGCTAATCCTTCAGACTCAGTGGGTCGGGCAGCAATTAGCAAGCCTCATTAAAGGATCAGTTCTCACATCCGGGTCTTAAGTATTGACACAAAGTTAAGCCATAGACATGTTGGGCTGATTAAGTGAGCAGGAGGCTGGCCACATGCCAAGATTTCACCTTCCAAGCAGCCCCACGCGGAATGTGATGGGAGGCCAGGCTCTGATAGAGTAGCTGGATGCAAAGACGGTTGCTTTTCTATTTTTTATTTTTTTCATCGTGTTCATGGCTTTAAATGTATGTTCCATCAGAGATGATTTACTAGCCTGAAAGTCTTTGCCAAACTGCTCAGTATGAAATGATTTCTTAGGCTTTGCAAGAACACTCCTCTCTATCATGTGGAGGTTTTCCTCTGCCAAGTGAACATCCTTCCACGCTTTCTCCTCCTGAATGTGATGCTGCAGTGCCCTGTCAGCATGGCGGCTGCAGTTCTTCAAGCAGGGGTGGTACCAAGGTTCTGCCTGTAACTCCTTCCTGAGAAGATGCTGGGATCGGTGCTCATCTCCTCGGGACAGCCAACCCAAGGGTGGGGAGGGGTGTCTGTTCTCAACTGTGGTTTCCATACCCCCACTGGCTCTGATCTCTGAATGGAGAGGACACCATCTCTCAGTTCTCTGACTCTCCCTTCCTACAGGATAGGGTCTGCTCAGCAGCCAGGTTACTAAACTGCGGCTGACCCCAGCTCAGGCCCCTCTCCTTAGGGTTTCACCAGCAGGTGTTTTTTTTTTTTTCCTGTGTAAATTTCTAGGCTAAGGAAGCCATGAAGCTGAATGAAATGGAAATGAACTTAAACTCAGTTAAAATATATAGCTCCTATTGCTAGCTTCACAAAAGAACTCTCTAATCACATATTCTTTCCTTTTTCTTATTTTTCATGCAGATAAATGGACTAAAATAATATCACTGAATATAGAATGACAGTTTTTAGACAAACAGAACATAAACTTTGGACAGGTCTAAAGTGTTTTCAAAGCCTCTGAAATGAGCTATTTATATTTCTTAGCTATTTAACTTTATGCCTAAAATTATGTTGGTTCTGGAACAAATATTTTATGACTTCTGCTGATTCTCCTATTCTCTAGCCTGTGAGCTTGGAGAAGTGAATGTGTGGGCCACGGGAACGGGGTTCATGAGGTTCAGGAGAGTGGGGCAGAAAAAAGACCTGAAGAAAACACTTGTGGGGTATAATCCAGACATGTACATGTACTGTTTCCCACCTCCCCCCACCACCACCCCCAAGAGCAGCCGCTGGCCAAGACTGGGCTCTGAAAGATACGCACATTCCCAGTAACAGTCATGGGGTACAGGTAACAGAGCAGAGTTGAAGGCAATGTGGCAGTCATGTAATCAATGTAATTGTAATCATGGCTAGAAATTTGGCTAATTGACTTGCTTGCCTATAAGACTGTTTGTCGCACTGCCTCAAAGTTAAGTTTCTTTCAGCACCAACCCACCACCATGCGTGCCTGCAGTAAGTTCTAATAAACCAATGTCTTTGCCTGCTGGACCTCCGGGTGACCTCTTTGGAATATGTAAAGAACCTTACATGCAAACCCTCTCAGCTTTGGGTTTGCCACATTACAACACTCCCCTCCACCAAAAATGTTGTCAACTATCCCCAGCATGAGAGATCAATGTCCTTGTGCGAGTCAAAAAAGCAAACAAAACAAAATCTCTCTCTCTCTCTCTCTCTCTCTCTCTCTCTCTCTCTCTAGCACATGTGCCCACGTGCGCGCGCGCGCGCACACACACACACACACACACACACACACAACCATACCAAAATAACATGACACTTACCTGTTCCTGAATTGCACGTTTTACCAGAGGGAGACCCAAGAGAAACTTCACTCTCTCAACTGTCAAAGCTCTTGTTTCGTCCAAACTTAAATCATACCTGTGAAGAACAGACAAAAAACAAGACACTGAATTGTTGGTGACTCTGAGTGGAGCCTATGGATGCTTTGGCCCAGGGATCAGATACAGCAGCTGTTTGTGTTGCAGCTCTTGTTAGATACCGTGTACACCGTGTGTGTCACACAGACTATGTGTGCAATATAGCAGGTCCCATGAAAGGAGAGAAGGAAGGATTTCCTGACAAGACCTTCTTAAAATAAGACTGCAGCATCTCCTGCTCTGCAAGCTTTAAAGATGGCAGACGCTCTCACATGTTTGAGATGAGCCAAGAGTAGCATTGGTGAGATAGGAGAGAGGGAGCGACTGTGTGTTACAAGGGGTGGAGTGTGGCAACCATAGGAGTGTCACTCAGGGTTGCCCTGGGGAGTACCAGCCTCTAGCAGCCACACCTTTGAATTAACTGCAGAGTTCACTCTGAAGCTGCTCATCTCTCAGCTGCTCCCAGCTAATGAGTGAGCACAGCAAGGTTCTAGAGTAAGGTTATGCCTGCCCAACAGGTGACTTCTGCTCTGGGATGCCCCCACTGACCTGCAGAGACTTTATCATCACTGTGCTTTGGTCTGAGGCTGTGCTGTGGTCCCAGCTCAACCCTCTCTTCCCTCTCTCCCTCCAGGGGGGCCAGTTTTGCCTGGGCTCTGGAGGCTTTTCCCACCTACTCAGCTCCTTCCCTTTGTCTTTCACAGGTGTTTTCCCCCAATAAATCTTTTGCACATTTAGTGTCTACTTCTCAGTGAACCTAAAGTAATATAGGAGAGGTTCCACCTCTGCCCATCTAAAATGTTTCCATGCAAAACGACTTTCCAGGCAAATGGATCACAAAAGAAGGCAGGAGTCGTGATCTTAATATCAGACAAAACAACCTTTAAGCTATCAAAAATTTAAAAAGATACAAAAGGACACTACATAATGATAAAAGATTCAATTCATCAACAAGAAATAGTCATCTTAAATATATATGCAGCCTACACAGGAGCACCAGCATTTATAAAGCAACTACTACGTAAATGAAAAACAGATATTGACTCAAACACTATTATAGCAGGGGACTTGAATAACCCACAAACAGCCCTAGATAGATCATTGAGGCAAAAAATCAACAAGGAGATCCAAAACCTAAACTTGGCGCTTAACCAAATGAACTTAATAGACACCTACAGGATATTCCACCCAACAACCATAGAGTATACATTCTACTCATCACCACATGGAACATACTCTAATATCAATCATATCTTCAGCCATAAATCAAGCATAAACAAATATCACAAGGTTGAAATATTGCCATGCACCTTCCCAGACCAAGTGGAATAAAAATAAATATCAACACCAACAATATTTCCCCAAAGCTCACAAAGACATGGACACTAAACAGCATGATGCTGAACAACTACTGGGTCAACACTGAAAACAAAATAGAAATTAAAAGATTCCTGGAAACAAATGAAAATGAAGAAACATCTTACCAAAACCTCTGGGATGCCATAAAAGTGGTTCTAAGAGGGGAATTTATATCTCTACAGACATCCATCAGGAAAATGGAAAGAGCACAAGCTGACAGCCTAACAAATCACCTAAGGGAGCTGGAAAGAGAAGAGCACCAGAACCCTAACTTTAGCAGAAGAATCCAGATCACCAAAATAAGAGCCCAAATACGGGACATAGAAGACAAAAATATCATAGAAAACATCAACAAAACAAAAAGCTGGTTCTTTGAAAGAATTAACAAGATTGATGGACTCCTAGCCAAAATGACCAAGAAAAAGCCCAAATAAACACAATCAGAAATACAAAAGATCAAATCATAACTTACCCCAAATAAATACAAGAGATTATCAGAAGTTACTATGCACATCTGTATGGAAAAAAACTTGATAACCTAAATGAAATGAAAGACTTTTTGACATCACACAACCTCCCAAGGTTGAAACAGAAAGACACTGAGACACTAAATAGACCAATAACTACCCAGGAAATTGACTCTGTCATAAGAAAACTACCTACCAAAAAAAGCCCTGGACCGGATAGTTTTCAGCAGAATTCTACAAAATGTACAAGGAGGAGTTGATATCAATCTTAACTGAAAATATTCCAGGCAATTGAGAAAGATGGAATTCTCTCCAAATCATTTTACAAAGCTAACATCACACTGAAACCCAAGCCAGGTAGAGATCCAACAAAAAAAGAGAACTACAGGCCAATATCCCTTATGAATATAGATGCAAAAATTCTCAACAAGATTCTAGCAAATCAGATCCAACAACACATCTCGAAAATCATCCAACATAACCAAATATGTTTCATCCCCAGGATGCAAGGCTGGTTCAACATCCACAAGACCATAAATGTAATTAAATATATCAACAGATATAAAAACAAGAACCACATGATTATATCATTAGATGCAGAGAAAGTTTTTGATAAAATCCAGCATCCCTTCTTGATAAAAACCCTCAAACATCTAAGTATAGAAGAAACATACCTCAAAATAGTAAGTTCCATCTACGATAAGCCCACAGCTAGCATATTGCTAAACAGACAGAAACTGGAAACACTCTCCCTAAAAACTGGAACAAGACAAAGCTGCCCACTCTCACCCCTCTTGTTCAACATTGTGTTGGAAGTCCTAGCTAAAACAATTAGACAAGAGAAGGAAATCAGGGGTATCCAAATAGAAAAAGAGGAAGTCAAGTTAACCCTCTTTGCTGATGATTTGATCCTATACCTCAAAAATCTAAGAGAATTGGTCAAAAACCTGCTTGCACTGATAAAGAACTTTGGCAAAACTTTGGGGTACAAAATAGATGTGCAAAAGACAGTTGCATTCTTATACACCAACAGCAAGCAGATAGAGAACCAAATAAAAAGCACAATCCCATTCGCAATAGTCATCAAAAAAATGAAATACCTCGGCATCTTCCTAACCAGAAAAGTGAAAAACCTTTACAATGAGAACTACAAACCACTGCTAAAAGAAATTCAAGAAGACATAAACAAAATGGAAAAATATTCCATGCTCACGGATAGGAAGAATCAACATTATTAAGATGTCCAACCTACCAAAGGCAATCTACAGATTCAACGCAATACCCATTAAATTACCAACATCATTCTTATCAGACCTAGAAATGACAATACAAAAATTCATGTGGAAACATAAACAACCACCAATAGCCAAAACAATCCTTAGCAAAAGAAACAAAGCAGGAGGTATCACACTTCCAGACTTCAAACTTTACTATAAAGCTACAATAATCAAAACAGCCTGGTATTGGTACAAGAACCAGGCATATCGACCAATGGAACAGGATCAAGATTCCGGAAGCAAAGTCTCAATTTCTCAACCAACTCATCTTTGACAAAGCCTTCAACAACCACTGGGGAGAGAAGAACCTATTCAGCAAATGGTGCTGGGGAAACTGGCTGATTACATGCAAAAGACTGAAACAGGACCTCTACCTATCATCATATGCAAAAATTAACTCTAAATGGATCAAAGACCTAAACGTAAAACCTCAAAGTATAAGAATCTTAGAAAATGCAGGAGACACCCTTATGGAAATTGGAACTGGCAACCAACTCCTGATCAAAACCCCAAGTGCCCATACCATAAGAAATAAGACAAGTGGGACCTCATCAAACTGATGAGATTCTGCAAAGCAAAAGAAACCACCAAGAGAGCAGGGAGACTGCCCACAGAATGGGAAAAAAATATTTTCCAGCTGTATGTCTGACAAAGGCCTAACATCTAGGTTCTACAAAGAACTCCAACATGCCTAAAGGAAAAAAAAAAAAGCCCCATTAAAGAGTGGGCAAAAGACATGAATAGACACTTCTCAAAAGAAGATATATGGGCAGACAACAGTCACATGAAAAAGTGTCCAGCCTCACTCATCATCAGAGTAATGCAAATCAAACCACACTGAGATACCACCTAACCCCAGTAAGAATGGCCATCATTAATAAAACAAACAACAACAGATGCTTGCGAGGATGCAGCAAAAAAAGGAACACTTCTACACTGCCGGTGGGAATGCAAACTAGTGCAACCTCTTTGGAAGACAGTGTGGCGATTTCTGAAACAACTAGAAATTGACCTTCAATATGATCCAGCAATACCCCTATTGGGAATATACCCAGAGGAACTCAAGCCTACCAAAAAGATACCTGCACACACATGTTTGTTGCCGCTCTATTCACAATAGCAAAAACAAGGAACCAACCTGCTGCCCATTGAAGTTGGACTGAATTTTTAAAATGTGGTACATATACACAATGGAATATCATGCATCCATAAAGAAGGACCAACATATGGACTTCGCAGCAACTTGGATGGATTTAGAGTCGATCATACTCAGTGATCTATCACAGAAACAAAGAACAGAGTACCATATGTTCTCACTCATAAGTGGACCTTGAACAATTATCATAATACTGTAAGAAAGAGATTGGCAGTAGTGGGAAACTGCCAGGGAGTGGGGGTGGGATTGACAGTTGAGGGAAACTGCCAGGGGAGGGGGGCACACCTCGTCAACAAGGGTGCCTGCATAATGAACATTAGTATACCTAACCCTGAATTGTACCCCACATCTTTAAAGTAAGGAAAA